>LDAU01000185.1:0-168741 GCA_001447515.1 Pseudocohnilembus persalinus
TAATTATATAATTTAAAAAGTTCAATAAATTTATTTATAATTTATAAAGATTATTCGATTTTATAATTAATAATGTAAATAAACTAATTAATAGATACTTAAATAATTAAAATTATAAATATTATTGAATATTAATAAATTAATTATATAATTAAAAAGATAATTAATTACTACTTTAATCTAGATTTTAAATAAATAAAAAAAAAAATGGAGAGAGATATTTCTTTTTAATTTTATTGTGTAATTTTCCATAAAAACCATATTTTAACAAAAAAAGATATTTTATTTAATTAAACTAATATTTATGATAATTTTACTAATATGTTTAAATGGTATAAATTTAAAAATATTAAAAATTTTTTGCTAATTTCATTATACGTTTTATCTTTCTTACTTAGGTAAAATGTTATTTCCACTTTTGTATTAATCAATTAAAAATTCAACTTCAGTAGACTAATTAATTTCACCGCTATTTTTTATTCCAATTAAGGGTACTAAAAATAATTTTTGATTGTTTATAGAAACGTTAAAACTAGTTTGTTTTTCTTATTTTTCGTTATATATATTAAAATCTACACTGTATTACGACTACTTTCCTCCGTAACATAAGACCTAAATAAAATTAAAAAATAAAAAAATATAAAAATTTAAAATATAATAGCATAAAGAAAAAAATTATAAATACAAAAAATTTGAAAATCTTAAAAATAAATATTTACTTCTATTATATAACCTTCCTGAATACCATTTGCTTTATTAATTTGTATTTATTTTTTAATATTTTCACTTTTTTTAATTAATTCTTGATTTTTTTGTTCGAAAGCTTTATTTTCTTCATTTTTTTAAACTTAATTATTTTTGAAAATTGAATCTATATCTAGAAGTTTATGGAAATTAGATCTATTTGTTTCTTCTTTAATTTCTTTTTATTTTTATTCTATATTTTTTAGTTCATTGATGAGTTCGTCTTATTTTTTCAAGTTTAAGTTAATTTTGTCATCAAAATTAATTTACTTAAGTTCTCCCTATTTGATGATAAAAAAATTGATTACATATAAAATTATATAATAGTAAAATATTTGATAAAATAAAAATAATTAATATATTTATTTAATGAAATACTTTTTCCAGATCTTAGAATACTCCAGCAAATGAGTAAATTAAATTTTTAAAATCTTAACTATTTTTATTATGAATGTCTATATAATAATGCTCTTTTTAGCAGAATTATTATTATACTAGGCCGACTAAAAATGAAGATTTTGTATTTAATTTTTTAATTTTAAATTAGAAATGATACTGTATTTATTAATCGATAAAAATGTCTATATTAGATAAATGAGTGAATTATGAATTTTTAGAAACTTTGTTAGTATAAAGATCCACTATTTGAATATCATCATGTTTGAGCTCATTTAAAAAGAAATTGAAGTAAAATTGAATTTTTTAGTTGGAATTTTCTTACGTTTTTTCGGAAATTTATTACTTAAATTAACTAAATCTATTTAATTGTTATTCTTATTCAATTTAGTTATTTCGTAAAAGAATTTTTATATCTTGTATATTTTAGAAATTTTAATTTTAATATGATTAATTAAAAGCTCCTTCTATTTATCTTAGTTGAAGTTCGGAACAATTTTTAAAATCTAAAGTTAATTATTTTAAATTGAATTTTTAGAGCAGATTTTGAAGTTAGTTGTTAATTGTTTGTAATTTTTTTCCGAAATATAAATTTATCCAGAGTTTTTTTAGAGAGGAGCCAAGTTTATCTGATAAAAATTGTACAAATTAGGTTAAATTTTCATCTGAAATGCAATTTTCATTTTATAAATTGATTTGAAGCGATTCTAAATTAGGGTTTATATTTTAAATAATATTATTTATTCTATTTATATGGTGGGGCTTTGTGAATTAGAAATCTTTTAAATTTAATTCTAAAGATTTTAAGTTTTAAATATTTTTATAAGTGTCAATTATTTAATTCCAGTTGCCCTAGGTTAATCTGATAATTCTATTTTTAGAAAATAAAAAAGTTTTCGCATTGAATTTGAAAGAAGCAGTTTCCAAGTTGATAAATTTTGAAAGTTAAAGGCCATTTATATTTATTTTGAATATTTTACTTTGGTTTTGATTCATATCTTATAAAAACAAAAAGTTGTCCCGTCCTTATTAATTGTTTTTTTTTTCTAATTTTTTTAAATATAATTTCTCTTTTTTTGTCATTGTTTTTTTCGTATGTACGTACGCTTGGCATTGTAAAAAGTAGTTTATGTTTTTAATTTAAGTGTTAAAATATTTTATTTAATAAAATGGCAGCATAATAGTTTAAAGTGCGAAAGATATTTTTTCTGGGTTTTCAACTTTTAGACTTAGACTATTAGTTTCTATATATTTTAGTTGAAAGCTCCAGTTACTATTTATAATTAAATTTTTAACATTTTGTAAATTATCTATAAAATCAAACCACATTTATTCATCTAAATTTGTTTAATATCCATAACTAATATTTAAATATAGATTTTCGATATTTTTTAAAGGATTGTCGTAAATTTTTAGAATGGAAGATATTTCATTCATCAGTTCTATATTGTCTAATTCAAAAGTGATGTTTTTAATTTTTTTCCAGTCTTCTCTTTAGAAAAGAGGTCCTGCAAAATATTTTACGATTTAAATTACAAAAAAATAAATTAAAATTAATAAATAAAATTACAAAAAATTAAAATTAAATTACAAAGAAATAATTTAAAAAATTAAAAAAATTACCTATAATTTTATCAAAATTAGTAAGATTCTCATTTTTGATAGTAAGTTTGTAATTGTAGTCTTTTATTTCAATATATATTTAAGTTGAGATTTCAAATTCGAAATTTTCAATTGAAGATAAAGAAAAAATAACATTTGGGTCTATTTTTTTAAGATCTCTAGCATTTGAAAAGTAAATCTTATTAGATTTAATTTTTTTTAAAAAGCTACTTTAATTTTCGATTTATTTTTTTTATTTGCCGTACAATTTATTTAAAGTTAAAACATCAGTATCTAATAAAATTTCGGATATTTTTTACCAAATTTCCATTTTTTATAATGGAATTATTATATTTTGAATAAATTGGCTCAATCTATTATCAAATACCTAAATTTTTAGACTTTATCCACTTAATGAAATAACAAACATTTCTTTTAAAAATAATTGTAAATGGGTAAGATTTTTGCTACCTTCTATTAATGTGATAATATTTTGTTCTAGTTTTTAATTTGGGTCGATTTATATGTTAATTTTTGAAAGGTACCCAATTTATAATACTAACTATTTTAAATGACTAAAGGGATATTCTATAGATTAATCTAGAATGTTGTAATTTTTTACATATTTTTCTAGAAATTCTTGGTCGCCTAAATTAATTTTAAGATTTTCTATTTTATCTGAAAATTTTTATTTAAAAATTAAGAAATTTAGTTTATCGATTATAGGTAGATAAGAAGGTAAAGCTAATTAAATTTTCATAGATCCTTTTAATTTTCTAATTATAGCGAATTGGTTATACTAAAGGTTAAAGTTGTTAATGTGAGTGCAGCTATTATAAAAATATTTTAATTCAATAAGTTTTATAAAATAAAATAAAAATAAAAATAAAATATAAAAAAAATGTTTACTTTTCAAGATTTTGCTCTACAAATTACAGATATTTTTGATGATTTTCTATTTTTTTTTGCTATTAATTCGGAAGGGTATTTTATATTGAACCCAAATCTTATTAATTTAGCAATTATTAATCACTATTTTCTTATTATAATAATTACAAATTTTTTTCTTGTATTTCACTTTCTACTTAAATTAATTAATTTTCTTATTAGCTTTTGTTTTGGTTTTCTTATTTATCAGATTCACTTTCATTTTGTTATTAATTATTTTCGATATAACTTTTTTATTCTTCTTTTTCATCAGAATTATCATTTAATTATTCATCAATATCATTATTACTTTCTTAATTAAAATCATTTTCACTTTAATTTTCACTTTCATTATAATTTCCATAACTATTTTCGCTTTCATTGAAGCTTTCGTTACTAGCATCGTATTCGCTAAATTCTGAGTTTTCTATTTCTTAATTATTTTCTGAAATTTCGTCGAAATTTTCGCTATTTTACTGACTTGAATCTGAATTCTCACTTTCGTAGCTTTCACTTTCTTCTTCGTCTGAATATTCACTTGAACTGAGACTATCTATGTCTGAAAAATTATTTTCATTTTCATTATTTTCATTATTTTAATTTTAATTTTAATTATTTTCATTTTAATTTTCGTTATTTTCATTTTGAATTTTAAGTTTATTTTCGTGGGCGAAATTTAGGGCATCTTTGAAATGTTCTTTGATGTCGAATTTTTGTTCGTATTCTTGTTCCATGTCGTTTAGGTTTTGTTCTTGGAAATCGTAGCGGAGACTTAATTGGCTGAATTGTGAATAGTCGTTTTAAAGGGGGAGTTTTTTTTGGATTTGTTTTATTGCGAAATCCATGAGTTTTTTTAAGGCTATGTTTAATATTAACGCTTGGAGGGGATTTTTTTCTATTATTTTGTAGATGAAATGTAAATAGCCTTGGATTTTTAGTTTTTGGTAGACGGTTTTTATGAATAATTAGTTTTTATAAAACCAAATTTTGATTTAAGTGTTTACGATGAATAATTGTTAAAGGTTTTAAGCTTTGTCAATAATTTTGTTTACAAAATTTTAGAATTATTCTTCTTCTAATTGCTGTTTGTTTTTGTTTTATTTAACTTTGAGTCCTAAATTTTTTACCTTTGGTATTAGTTACAGTAAGCTATTTTATTATTCTTTTTTTCCATTTTCTTAATAAATAAATTTTTTGGCAAATGAAATTGATTCACAGATTATTACTATACCTTAAATGTTTTAAAAAGATTAATTAATACTGTTAAATACTTGGTAAATTTCTAACCATTGGGGGTTGCCGTTTAATTATATGCTAAAAATATCGCTATTTATTTCATACTATTCGAATTCGGCAATAAGTTTTAATGATTCTGCATTTTTTTATTATTTAAATAAACTGTAAATGAATTCTTTATATTCATTATTGATTTGTTTATTATAAGTTGAAAGTGAGAAAAATTTAATGTTTTAGAAATTATTTTGATGCATGTTTTACATTTTTTTACATTTTTCATTTATAATGTTTAATTTAATTAAGTCGTAAACAAGGATAGAACAATCTTTGAAAATTTCTGAATTTTAAATATTTTATACAGTTTTGGAGTAATCGAAATTAAGATTATCTGAAATTTGAAGCACACATTTTTTAAATGATTTTTTAAATTGAAATTTATCAATGGAATAATTAAATTCCTCTATAGTTTTTAATGGCTGTATTATTTCGTCGCACAAATCATAAAATTCTTAAGATACTTAATGATTTTGAATTAAATTTAAGTTTAAGCTGAAATATTGAAGGTCATTTCTATTAAAGTGTATTTTTGATTGTTAAACTAATGATTTGAGCATAGGAGATACCAAATGCGATTTTAATATTATTTAAATTTTTTAAACTTCTTTCCAACAATTAAAATTTTAAAATATATTAGTCAAAGGGGAGACTAAATTGAAAGCACAGTCTTCTTAATTAGTAATTTCAAGTTTATTATTATCTAATTTGATAAAGAAATAGCCGGCATAATTAATTTATAATTTTTGGATATTTTAAGTGTCTTTTAATAAAATAGAAGTTCTATTTTATAAATCTTTATACATTTACTATTCTTCTTCAGGAAAATTTAGAGCAAAATTTAGCTGAATGGAGCTTAGTTGTTTGGTAAAAGGTAAAAAATAAGTTAAAAAATCTGACTGTATTTCGGTTTTTATTTTTTTTTGCGATTGTTTTTATAATTGAGGCTGTTTTGCCAGTTATTTTTTAAATTAAAGAAATTTATCGTTAAGAAGTTAATAATCTAAAGACTCTATTTGGTTAAAAAAGTTTGTTTTAAATAAAGGTTTAATTATGTTCATAAAATTAAAAGTATTTTAGGCGTAAATGTTGAGTTATAGATGTTTTTAAGAATAGTCAAAGGTTGTCTTTTGTAAATATAAAATTAATTATTAGATTAAAAATGTTAAAAAAATATATATATTTTTTTTACCTCAAGATAACCTAAAATTAAATTCAGTTCTTCAAGGTTGGAACATTTTTCAATTAAATTTTTAAATAAATTTTCTATTTATTCTGCTTCTTGAACCTATTAAATTTTAATATCTATACTTAATTTTTTAATATTTTAAGTGACTTAATTAAGATCATTGAAAATTTATTTATTTTAATCACTGATTTATTCCATTTCATAAAATATTTTTATATAATCTATTTAATTCCAATTTTACAAAGAGTATATTAAACTTAATGTTTCTTTAATTTAGGCCTAATTTTTTTTCATCATGTTCAGCTCGAATTTTTTTTTATTCATAATGATTTAGATTTAAGATTCAATTTTGAAATTTATGTAATATAAATTTTCACAAGTTTTTATGAGTTAATTAATTGTTTCTAAAGTGGAGAATTTTTGAAAAATTAGCAATTCATTTGTGTCTTAAATATTTTTGTTTTTCTTTTTAATTTAATTATTATTATTTTCTTCATCATAACTATCACTTTCGCTTACACTTACACTTTCACTTTCACTTTCATCTGAATTTTCATAATCATCATCTATATTATGAGAAGATTGATTTTCAGGTTATGTTATAGAAGTTTTTTGGAAAATTATAGATAATTCTTTTATGTTTTCTTTTTATTTTTATACTAATTTAATTAAGTTTTGTATTTTGGATTATTATTTTTATGAAAAATCTGTTTAATTGTTAAAAATAATTTTTAAATCGACTATATTTTCCCATTACTTATTGTTTTATAAAGATTCTATAAAAAGGTTAAAATCTATACTTTAATCATCCTAAGCTTAATATTATTTTATAAACTCTATTATTATTTTATTATCAATGTAGGAAAATTAAAAATTGTCTTGAATTTTTAAGACAAATTAAGTTAGGTTTTTATTTTTCAAAAGAGTAATACATATTTTTTCAATATCTTTAGTGAATTCAAAATAATCTTATATGTTTATCGTTAATTGACCTATTTTATCTTCTAGTTTTTATTTATAAAGATTATCGAAATTTTTAATAAAGTTTTTTAAAGATATTTGATTGAAATGAAGTTCAACATTTTTAATTTTATCAAATCTTTTACTGTATAAACAAGGTAATATAAAATCATTTATATCTATGCTATTTAACTATTCTTCCAACTATTTGTGTTACTATTTCTTCTAATTAAAAAAAAAAAAATTAATAAATATTTTTTTATTAAATTAATAAAATTTATTTTTTTACTTTTTTTTTATCAATTAGTTAACATTATAATATATCAGATTTAATTTTTAAGTTGAATTATTCTTATACGTTTATTTCATATTCATTGCATTTTTAAGAGTTTAATAATAAATGATGATTAAAATGAGTCAATTAATACTGCAAATTAAATAAATCTGGTATAGATAATTTAAAAAGTAAAAGGTTTTTAAAATTAAAATTTTATGGACAAGATTTTTAATCGTAAGTGTAGTATTTTTATTCTTTATTTTATAAAAGGTTATTTATATATAAATCCTATAAAATGGCAAGTTTATTAGCTTTTATTAGATTGAAATAAGATAATAGCGATTTAAATGTATTTTCTCCCAATTCCATAGTAATAATATTTACATTTTTCCAATTTTGTAAATAAAAATTGCTTTTTAAAATGTAAAAATAATCTTGGTTATTTTATTAGGCTAAATTTTTTTTTAAGTTTTATGTTATATTAAATCTCGTGTTTTTAAATGAACTTTCTAATTGTTTTAATATAAGAACTTATAAAAATTCTGCTTTTTAGCAGTTATTTTTGACTATTTTTTAGAATACTAATAAATCTTAGTTGCCAAATTATTATGGTAAAATAGTTATATTTAGTTTATTAATTGTTATTTTATTAAAAAATTTAAGAGTTTGATTAATATTTTTTAGTGTGTTACTATTCAATTGTTATTTATTTGTATCAATTGAAATTTCTGCTGTATTTACTGTGGTTAAATTTTTAATAATACCTCCTAAAAATACAATTTCATAATCTCTAATTTATTATAAAGATATTTGTAAATTTTTAGCTTACAAATTGGATAATTAATTTTTAGAAGTAATAATATTTTCCAACTAGTTTTATTAAATAACTATATTATGGTATTTTTCAAGATTTAAACAAGTTATTTCTAATCTATTAAGGATTGATTAATCTATTACAATTTATTAATCTGAACTAAATAATTCTAATAAAAGTCTGATTTTAAATTCTCCCCATGGATTAACGCCTAAAATTACCGGTAAAATATATGATTTAATGTATTAATAATAAGAAGAAACAAATTGATGATCAAAGGTCTTATCTAGATTGAGTATATTAGCAATTTCAGCTGATATAAAATTATTTAAATAAATTAATAAATTAGATAAATTAGATAAATAAATAAATTTAATAAATTAAATAAAATTTAAATAAATAAATTAATTAAATAAATAAATTAGACACCTCTTTGATAATTAAGCCATATTCTTTTGTTTGAAAATATGATAAATGTGAATAGAGTTTAAATGGATACATTTTTGACGGATTCATCAACTATGATGATGTTTTTTCTATCTTTTACGTCATTTTCTTCAGGAAGATCGAAAATTTAGTAGCTCATTTTGGTCAAAGTTTCGTCTGAAAATATGTAATCAATTTTGTTTTTGAATTTTTTGAATAGTTTGACATATATATCATCGAAATTAAATTGTATTTTTTTCATATTTTCAAATCTTTATGATATTTGTTATTCATCTAATATTTCGACACTATTTCCTTCTCCTAGTATACAGCAAATATACAGGGGATGTTATTCTACCACAGATATTTGATTTAAAGTAAAAGTTTCAAAAGTTTTTAAATAAGTGTATTTAATTGAACCGTAAATTGGATTATATTCGCACATAATTTCATCTCCTTCGTAATAACTTTAGAAAAATAAAAAAGTAAATATATGTTAAATTTATAAAATAAAATAATAATATTAAGTTTTTTAATTTTCAGATAAGTTTATCTTAATTATATACTTTAAGCATTAATAGGATAGAATAATGAATAAAATATAAAAAATAAAATAAAAAATAACTTTCATGTTTATTTTTAGGTAATTTTATATAAGTTTAAAATTTTTATTTTTCTGTTACTTTTTAATAATTTTATTAGATTGATATTTTAATAAATTTATTTTTTTAATTAAATAAAAGAAAAAATAAGAAGGAAAAAAGTTATCCGAAAATTGAATAGGTTAATAATTGTAAATAAAAACTTATTATATTTAAAAAATACTCGAAAGGGGCCAACGTGTAAAATCCAGAAGTTTCTTTTTCATAGTTAAAATTATGAGCCTCTCTATTTGAGCTAAGAGTATAGAATCCGTAATCGCTTTATTAATTATTATTATTTTCTTTTTTTAAAATTTCTGCGTGGCAAAGTCCGATTTTAACTTCACTTTTTTAGAAACTGATAACTTTGAATCCAAATTTTTTAATTATTTATTATTAATTTTATTCTTTTTTATCTTTATCTAAATCTTCATTTTTAACTTCATCTTTACTTTTAAAATTCATATTAATAAATGGCAATTTCTAACCAAATACGGCATAACTTATTTCTGAATTTCCGGATACTTTTCTATAGTTATTAATTTCAATTAAACTAACTTGATTTGATAAGTTTTAATTTAAGTTTAGTTATTCCATGTCAATTACTAAATCTTTTTATTAATTTTTTAAATAAATATTTATTTTATCGTCTTTATTTTTTTCATCTTTTTCGTTTGTTATTTATTTTTATTGCTTAATTTATTTAGGTTATTCATCTTTGTTTTATTTTTCGGGGTACATCATTAAATCTATAAAAGGAATCCATAACAATCTTCCATTTAAACAGGTAGATAAATAAGAGGTAAAATTTGCTTTAAAAGCAGTAGATTCCAATATTAATACAGTTCCCTCTATAAAAAAATGTAACAGCGCAAATTATAGAGAAAGTAAAAGTGCATTTATATTAACTCCAAAGGATTCTGCTATGTCTTTATATTATAACATTCTTAATTAAAGTAAAAGTTGCAAACTAGTTTCAAAAAGTAATTGTGATATGGATCTTAGTTTTCTTATACCGATGATGTCCATAGTGGCTTTAATTTTATTTTTTAATTTTAATAAATTATATAAAATTAATAGATTTTATAGAAATTATATTAATTTACAAAATCCTACTTTTCTAAAAATTATTTCTAATAAATCATCTCCAGAGCCCTTTTTAAATAAGGATAAAAAAGTTATTTTTAAATTTTTTATAGAAAAAATTAATGATGCTTTATTTATTTATTTACTTTGTAAAAAGGACTAATTATATTTCCAATTAGTGAAAATATTGCTGACAAGATATCGAGTAATAGAATGAATATCATACTAAGAATAGTTAAAAAAATAAGTCCAAAAAATTATCCAAATCTGCCTTTAAAAATATTTTTTCTAATCAAATAAGAAACCAAAGGAGCATACATAATAAGATAAGGATTCAGCATGCACAAGCACAAACTAGTAGCCCTTAAAAATAAATTTGATAATTAGAATTATAATTACTATTTATATATATATACTTATTATATTTTTTAAATTTAGATGATACTTTTTTTTTTTTAAATAAGATTTTAAAAGAAATTGAAATTAATAAATATAAAAATAAATATAAATAAAAAATAAATATAAAAATTGTTTACCATCCTGGATTATTTGTGACGACTAATTTACTTAGTAAATACAAGTCAGTTATCATATCTCCGAGGGATACTGCCTCTAAAATAAAGACAATTACAGCGAGTCCATTAAACCAGTATCTTTTTTCGAATTTACTATTTGTATTGTTTTAAAAGGTGATTATTTTGGGGGGAGGTATTTTATCTTAGTATAATTTTTTTTAGGCTATTTGTTTTTCTTCAGCTTCTTCTTAATCTTTTTACATTTGTTCTAGATTTTTTTGGTCTAGCTCTTTATTTGCTTGTTTCCATATGCTGTCAAAAACTGATTTTTCATCTTATAAAAATTAAAGTTTAAATTTAAAGATTAGAAAAGATATGATACGATTTTAAATTAAAAAGAAAAAATTAGTCTAAAAATAAAAATAAATTTTAAATTATAAAAATTTAATATCTTATATTAAAATATATGTATTAATATGGTCTATATTTAAGTATAAAGCTATTTAAATAAAATATATGTAATTTTTATTTTTTAATTAAATACATAAAAATTATTTAACATAAATTATAAAACTATTTTATTTTAATATGATGGATTCGAATATTTTTTTAACATAATTTTAATTAAATTAAAATAAATTAAATAAATAAATTTGATTTAAATTATATTTTTACCAAAAAATAAGGTTTCTATGTATAATTTGTATTAATCTTTAACAAAATTATAATATTCGTATTCTTAAAGGTAATTTTGGTTATCTTTATAAGGGTAGGATAAAATCCAGCAGTTATTTTACAGTTTATAAAACTTAATAAAAGGAGCTAGTTCTTTATTTTTTTGAATTAATTTATCGTTCATATTATTATTACTTTATTAATCAATTTAGTTTTAATTAATTTTTTATTTTTTTTATAAGTTTTGAGTTTCTTTATTTTAAGATTGATCTTTTTCAATGATTAAATTTAGTTTATTTTATTCTGATTCTTATTATTATAGTTATTTATTTTAATTTTCTACTGAAAATATTTCTTTAAGAACTTTGGAATTGAATATTACTATTTCTTCTACTTATAAAATCTGATTTGGACGAATAAATTGTTAGGAATCTGGCTCGAAAATATTGTAGGTGGGACTTTGAAATAGTTAAATTTTTTCACTGGATATATTTTTGATACATTTTTCGATTTTATAGGTTCTAATTTATTTTATCATTTGTTTGGACCTGTCTTAACCATATTGATATATATATTTATAAATTTTATTATCTTTAGAGACTTTAGGTAATATTTTGTAGAAAGTATTATGTTCATTAACTGGATCTTCAACCTCATTTTCGTGTTATAAAAGGATAGAGTCTTATTTTTAAAAAAAAAAATTAAAAAAATTGAAAAATAAGTACAAAAATTAAATTTTTGAATTACTTGGTTCAATTTACAAATTTTAATTTGTTCCAAATGAAGAAATAAAAGGTTTATCTAGCAACATGATTTAATTTTTGACTTTTATTTTTTATATTTTGGTTAAATTATTTTTGATTTATTCTTTTAGCAGTTATTTTCCGTTATCAGTAGGTTAAATTTAATAATGTTTTATAATTTATTAAATACATAATTTAAATGAATCTAGTTCCATAAACATATGTTTGGACTAATTTCTATTTATTTCTGCTTATTTTAATAAAATATCTACTATGTTTTCTCCTTTTTAATTTTTATTTGATAATAAAATTTTTATTTGATCAGAGCTAAATTAAATTGACTGACTGTTAAAAATAGGTAAACTGGGATTTTGATCTTTTAATTATTAGAGTGTTTTTTATTCATTTTTATTTTGAGTTTCTTATAAATAATTTAAGTATTCATTTTAATTGTCTTCTAGAATTTACTCATTTGTACTTATAAGGTTCAATATGATATTTGTATGATATTTTTAAGCCAAATATTATAATAAATTATTTCCGTTTGAGTCTTTTATATTAAAAATATACTCTGTTATGTTGAAATCGTTTATTTCATCCATTTCTATATAATTGTAAATTAAATTTAGTCTGTATATTCTTGTTTCAAATAAACTTTACAGTAAATATTCTAATAATTGTTCGTCTTCTTTATGAGTTATTTTGAAATTTAAATTTTTATTTTTATTTTCTGAGTTATGGAATAATTCTTATAACGGGTATTCTATTTACTCGATTTCGTCGGGAATTAATTTACTTTTTTGAAATTTTTCCGTGTACTAAATTAGCTCATTTTTATAAATATTTTTATCGTGCTTGTTTAAAAATAGATATTCAATTGCAGGATTAAGATCCAAATTTTGCGAAATCGCTTAAAGAATTACACCATTTACAGTTGTTTTTTAATAATGAACTTAATATATATCATCTTTTAATTATTGTCTCATTTTTTCTTTATATTTTGTGATTATTTGTTTTCTTTTATCTTGTCTTTATTGAGATATTTTTAGTAAAAAAAATTAAATTTTAAAATAAATAAATAAATTTTAAATTTTAAAATAAATAAATAAATTTTAAATTTTAAAATAAATAAATATAAATTAAATTTACAGATCAGCAATATCAATATTTTAACCATAAAATTCGAAAATTTCTGCCTTTTTTGTTTCTTTTATTTTTTTTTCCATTTCTTCTTGTTTGGCCTCTCTTTTTTTGGTAGATTGTTATATATAAGATTTAGAATCTCTAATTTTTGATGAAATGGAGGTTTTTATAACTATATCTTATTTGGAAAAATACTCTTAAGGTAAATTTTTTAATATTTCTAAAAGGAAATATCCGAATAAATAATTATTTTTAATTTTAGAAATTTCATGTTAAAATTCTTTTTGAATTGATAATAAATACACAAATGAGTCTATTTGGAGAAAATTTGTAGTTGTAAAAATTTTCTTTTATTTTTCTTCGGATAAAATTTTTTCGTATATTTTTATTAGTTATTAAAATTAATCCTTTGATTTTCTTTCTAAACATTATTAAATAGGATTTAGATAAGAAAAAACTTAATGTTTAAAAGTTGAGTAATTGGTAAGAATTTCATCTTGGTCTATTTATTCGATTAATTTTTAATTTTCCAAAATTAATGGGAAAAATTTGTTTAATTTTTGGTTATAAGGTTGTTACAGTAAGAAATAGAAATTTGTGTGCCCAAATTTGTCAAAATTACAAATACATTGTGTAAAATCTAGAATTAATTTAAATAAATCGAAATTTTTTTACTAAATTGAAGAATTTAAGCAGTCAACACCGTCGGCGATATGTTAATTTTTTTGAAGCAGTTGTAAAATATTTGACTCTAAAAGTTTTTTGTTAGTTTTTAATAATTCTTAAAAAACTTCAATTTTGAAGGTATTTTATTTATTTTGAGAACTTTACATTAATTGTTATAAAGGGGAGATACCATATCTATTTTTATAGCTTAAAGCTTCTGGATATAAAGAAATGATTTTGAAAAAAGTGGTTTTTTTGGTTTTTTTTATGCATTATTATAAAGGGTTTAGACCGCTGTCATCGTCGTAAAAAAAAAATTCTTTAAGTTATTAATAATCAGATTCTGGAATAAAAGGGAGGATTTATTCGAAAATTGAAAGTTGATTGTTTTCTTCCATTTTTCCGTTATAGCACATAAAATACAGAGGAGAATACCAAATTTCTGATTTTGCACTTGCATTTTTTGTTAGTTCTAGAATTGTTTCAATTGTTTTTACGCAATTTTTTTCAATAGCTCTTATGAGAGGGGTTTGGCCGTCTTCAATTCCTGGTATAAATTGGTTTAATTCTGAATAATTATTTGTTGTCAAAGGTAATTTTTTTTATTTTAATTTGTCGTATATTTTTCGGAAAATTGGTTTGTCTAATCTGCCATTTTAGCATAGGAAATAGAGCGGGGTTTGGCCTTTTTAGTCTTTGTCTAAAATACTGTTTGTTAATTGTATTATTTTATCTATAGTTTTTAGTTTTTGAAGCTTTATTGCACTTATTAAGGGAGTGTAGCCGGAATAAAAATCAGGTTTAAATTATTTTAGTTCTTTTGTATTAATTTGGATATTATTTTTTTGGTAAAAATCGATTAAGGTATCTAATAAAGAAGCGTAAGCTTTATTGTCGTATCTGCCTTCTTATAAAAGAAAATACAGAACAGTTTCATCGGAATATTTTGTTTTTTTTTAAACATTTGCTCCGTTTTTTAGAAGTAGCTTGAAACATTTGCTACTTTTTAGTTTAGCCGCATAAAACAGAGGATGGTGTCCAGATTAATTGTATTAATTAGGATTAAATCTTTCTAAGACATTTTTAATGATTTTTTCATTATAATGTTTCTCATTTTCAATGGCCCAGTGCACCATTGTTTAGCCCCTAGATAAAAATAATTAAGTAAAATAAATTTATTATAAAAAATATGTATATTAAAATTTAAAATTTAAAATTTTAAAAATAATTAGATTTACCAGGGAAGCATTTGTTCGGGTTTTTCGGAACTATCATTTAAAATTTTAAGTTGTCGGTAAGTATTATCTAATAATTTTGCTAATTAGTCGTGGATTCTTTCCCAAATGTGGGATTTTATTACATTTTTTTGAGAATCTATAAGTTTTAGGAATTTAAGAACTTATATGTGAGAAACATTGTTTAGATTATTTTCTAGTTCTATATATCTTACTTTATCTAGCGTTTGGTATATTTTTTGTATTATTTTTTTGTTGAATTAAAGATCTCTGTTTAAGTTGATATTAAGCTTTTATTACTTCGAAATTTACATTATTTATTTTTTTTAAACTTTGATTTTATTTTGGATAGTTTTTTGTTCTTGTTTGGTTTTTTAATAGTCCCATTCGGCAATTTAATTGAAAGTCCTGTTATTTTTGTAAACTGGTTTATCCAGTATTTCTGAAAATATAGGGATTTATTTTTATTTTTTAATTTATTATTATTCGTACTACTATAATTCTTTAAAATATTTGATTCTAATTTCTATCTAGCTTAAAAATTATTTTTCATAATAATAATTATTTAATTATTGTTCTAAGTTATAATAAAGGCCTCTGATAACGGACTTTTTACTGGGCAATCTGTGTATAACTTCAGAAAGTTCACTTACGCCTAAATTAGAAAACTGGAAAGAAATAAAGTTATAAAGTCCCAATTATTTAGAAGCAACTTATTAAATTAAAAAAAGTGGGTATTAATTTTAATTAAATTTTTTATTTTAAAATTTATAATTAATTATTTATTTTTTTATTACAAGGAGAAGGGTAACATATGTGGGAATAATTAACATTATTAAAACCTATTTAGTCTACATAAGGAAGCCAATTATATCTAGCTTTCATCATAGTTAAACCGTATTAAATATAGCCTTCTTTTAAATAATAAGCACTACTTGAAATTAGTATAAGTTCTTTTATCATTTTAATAAGAGTTCCGATAGTAGAAAGTCCGATAACCCATTTTGCGCCTTAAAGTTCTTCTAAATTGAAAATTTCTAAAAGTAATAAAACATTCATAATTCCTACTGGAAAAGTTTCAAACATTAGTTATGTAATTCTTTTTTATAATTTATAGCCTTGGAAATCGTGTTCGGAAATGCCTAGTTAATCGGGAACTGATTCTAAAAAATTCATGGTTTTTCTGAAATTATTGTCATTTACTAAAGGAAATTGGATTAAAAAATTCACCAAAGTTATGAAAATATCTACTATATGAAGAAACCAGAAATAAATAGCACCTAATGGAGATAAGAGAATTACTCTGAGAAGTTTAATACTCCATTTTTTAGTTTATCTTTCGAAAAATCTACTTGTTTGGAACAATTGTATTCCTAGTTATTAAAAATTAAATTTATTTTAAAATATAAATTATTTAATTTAAAATATAGAAATATAAATTTATTTTAAAGTATTAGTTTATTTAAATTTAGAATATTTTAAATGGGCTATTATTTTTAATTTATTTCATAAATTTCAAATTATTTTAAAAGAATTGCTTATTTTTAAATGTATTTATTAGAGATGTACCTGAACTGTAGGAAATTAAGTAAGGAGATAACTCACATATACTATAGGCTATTGTAAAAACCATATATCTAGTTAGAAATTATTTTTATATTTTAATTTTTAATTAAAAATTATAATTTAAAAATAAAAATTATATTACGATCTATTCTGTTAGTCTTCTTATACGGCAATACTGTACAATTATTTTATGACAATAAAATCTGAAATATAGTCAAATATATCAAATATTAATAAACCAAGCTCAAAAACTGCGGTAACAGGATTTTTCGCATAATATTTTTCTTGCTTAATATCATTTTCAACGTGTAACTTTAATTTTTTTTCTTAGTCAATTAAAGAATCTTTTTATTTAATATTATTTTCGATTAATATAATATTTTTATTTTAAAACTTCATTTCTGATACTAAAAATCTTTCTTTAGATGAAGAAAATCTAGTTTTATAGATAATTTAATAAAGTTAAATAAATTTTTTAAATTAAATTAATTAAAATTAATTAAAATTTATATAAATTTATATTTAAATACCTTTAACTCATAAAATAGCCAGTGAAGCATCTCGGAAACCAGAAAACCTTTGTTTAGTATATATAATATTCTTTCCACATATTTATGATTTGACCTCCTCCGAAATTATTTACCATAATATTGTAAAAGTTTTCCATATCAATTTCTTCGATTTTTTAATTTTATTTTTGTTACATAATCTATGCGATTCCATTTTAAAGGAAAAAAATATTATTTTTAGGCAAAATTTATACCCAATCGTTATCTAACAACAAAAATAAGTCGTAACAAACTACATTTATATCAATTAACCTTTGTATGGTTTGCATTTTTAGTTTATTATTGTTTTTATTACCATAATGTAGAACAGTTCCTTACATGATTTCCCATATAATATTTTACTATTAAAAAAATTATTTTAATTAAATATTTATTAATTTTAAATAATAATATAAAAATTTAAATAATAATATAAAATTATTTTAATATATTTTTAAAGTGAGTAAAAAAAATTTATTTGTAAAAATATTTAGAAATATATTGATTTATTAAAATTTTTATAATATTAATTTTTATTATATTACATTTTTTTCATTTTTGAGAAAGTTTTTGATTTTTGTTTATTATTGCTGTTTTTATTTTATTTTTTTATTTATTTTTTCTATAGTTTACTGATTTAATTTGTAATGTTTAGGTAAAGTTTGACTATTCATTAAAATTTTTTCAATTTCTAATTATTTTTTTTTGCTATTGTTTTATGGTATAACTTCTAAATCTTAAAGAATGAAGGAAAAAAATTCCTATTTTGAAAGATATTTTTCTATTAATTTTTTTTGTTTTTCCATAAAATTTAAACCACTTTATTCTAATATTTCTTCGTAAAGTTTAGATAAAGATTTCACTTATTTTGTATATTCAATTAAATCTTAATCTTATTCATTATCACTTTAATCTGAATCTTTATTTTTATTTTTAATTTTTTCTTATAATTTAGTCTTGCTTTTTTTGTTAGTAGTTATTTGTTCATCCTTATTTAAAGTTTTTTGATTTTTAAGTTTTTTTTTTGTATGACTCCTACTTTTGTATACTTTAAATGTAATAAGTTTTGATTTAAAAAGTTGGACTATAGTTTTTTCAATTTGATTTTTTAATTTTATTTCTTATTTATTTTCGTCAAAATAATTTTATTATAACAGATAAAAACTAAAAATTTAAAATGATAAATATATCAATAAAAAATAAAACTATTATTTTTTTAATAAAGAATATTTACCGTTTTTAAATAAATATTTTAAGGTCATTTTCTGATCCATAAAAAATGGATTCTAATTTTTTTATCCAAACAAACTATATTTTTTTATAAATTTCTTTCCTTGGTTATTTATGAGCTAGTTTAGTTTTGTATAGATAATCTTTTAATTTATTTTTACCATTTTCTATTTCTTCTTATTACTATACATATTTTTATTCTTCTTATTCTTCTGAATCCAAGGAATCTAAATCCTCATCTTTTTCTTAATTTTCTTTACTATTATTAGAATTGATAAAATTTAAATTTTTATTATAATCATCTTCTTCATTTTCTTCATATTCAGAAAGTTCTTCATCATCTTATTTATTATCAATTAATTTTACAGCTATTTCTTTGTTTTGTTACTGCTGAAATTCTTCTTCAGTTAGTATATGTGATAAAATTTCGTTTTTAAATTCTTATAAATTAAAAGAAATTTCTTCGATTTAAGTCATTTCTTTTTCTAGATGTTTATCTTTTTCGAAATCGAAATAAGGATATTTCTAAAAAAATTAATAGGTTGGCTGAAGAAAATTTTGAGAAGGAAATAATTAATTTTTTAAAAGGTTTTTTAGTTGTAATGACTTTTTTTCACTTTTTTGTTGGCCTTGGCTTTAAATGTTATTTTAATTTAATAAAACTACTTTCCCATTTTCTTAAAATAGCCAAAAAATATCTTCGATTATCATTTCTACAATTTTCCCTATTTTGTATAATCTGTCTGAAGATAATATCTAAAATTAAAAAAAATATGGTTAAATTTTTTAAATATAATGAATAATGAATAAAATTAATGATTCTTATTTATTTTAGTTTATTATATTTTATTATATTTAATATATATTTACTTCTTAACTGTATGAAATTTAATTCCATATATTTCTTGCCTAAGAAATCAAAATTTATTGTTTAAATTAATTTCTTTTTTCTTGCGTTTCATTTATAGGGTTTATTTTTGAATTGTTTTATTCTTTTTGTTTTAATTAGGACAAAATTTGCAGCTTATCATTTTAGTTTTATTTTTTATTTAAATGAAATAAATTTTGTTACCTTATGTCAAAATTAATTTGATTTTTCAAGTGGTCATTAATTGTATAATTGTCATTTTCCTTTTTAATTTTTTAAATAAAGTGAATAAAGTGTTCAAATTTTAACTGAGTTTTTTTTAGTTTTTCTTAAGCTTCCTCTCTTTAAATTTCTTCTTTTTGAATAAGATATTATCTTAATTTAATTTTTTCCAAAACTTCGTTTTTTTATTTAGCGTCAAAATTTTAAAATAAAGCTTAATATTCAAGATCCTGAATAAAAAAGTTATGTTTTTAGTTCATTTTTATGATATTTATTAAAATAAGTAAGCAAATAAATTTATTTAACTATATAATTTAAAATTAAAACATAAAAATTAAAAAATTCTATTTAAAACATAAATTACATCATCCTCCTAATAAAGTAATTTTAGATTTCTGTCAATTTCTTATAAATTTTCTTGTAATGTAAGAGAAGACTGTTCAATTTACTAATTATTTTCATCATCTACTTATTTATTTTAATCTATATTCTTTTAAAAATCCTAAAATTTTTTATTTTTTAAATTATATTTTAAAAATGATATATAACATATAATTTATTAAAATTATATATACATTATTTTAATAGTCAGGTTAATTTTCTTTTTCTAATAAGTTGTTTTATTATTCTAGATTTAAAATATTGTTCTAATCTTAAGGTGTTCTTAATTAAATAAATTTAAAATTTAAAATTTATATACTTATGAAATATATTAATCTTATAAATTAATTATTTAAAATTTATAATAAGAAATATATATTTTTTTAAAAAATTTATAATTTATATGTCATTAATTATTCAAAATTATATATTTTATCATAATTATTAAATTAAAATTATTTTAAAAATTCAATTTTATTATGATTTATATAAATAATCTGAATTAATCTAATTGTTATTATTTTATCCGCTTTTATTATTAAATTATAAAGTTGAATTAAAATAAGTTTATTTTATAGAATAATTTCAACAAATTAAATCAATTTATGGTTTAATTTATAAATTAATAAAATAATCAATTAGATAAAATAAATAAATAAATAAATAATAATAATAATTAAAATATTCAAAAAAAAAAAAAATTGATTTATTGATTTATATTAATAAAATTCTTGTTTTACATTTATAAGGAGTTTTGTTGAAGTTTTTTTTCATTTTACTGTTAAATTTATAATTTTTCGTAGTCTGCTATAATAGAAATTATAATTTATTGATAATCTTTAGGTTATAACTTGGAATCATCAGTATTTATTTATTTTTTCATACTTACCCAATAATTTTCAAAATCTGAGGCTATATCTTCGTATAAAATTAATTTTTTATAAACTTAATCTTCTGAATTTTAAAAATATTTTTTCGATTAAGCTATATATTAATTTTCTTCTTTGATGTACTTTTTTTGCTATTTTTTTGACATAGTTTTGAACATCATTGTCTAATTATAATCATCTACATGTTTTATACTTTTAGACAGTAATTTTTATTAACTTGCACCGCCATTTAGTTTTAGTTAATTGAAAAGTAATCTAATTAATTAAAATAAAAAAATAAAGCATTTTTTCATATAATATTTAATTAAGTACGATTAAATATTAATTGTTATTCTAATAATAGGTTTAGATTAAATAGTTTGGTTAATAATTAATAAAATTAAAATTATTTAAATTGAATAAATAAATTAAGCTATTTATAAAAATTAGGGTAGAAATTTTAGATGTTATTTTAAAACTAACTAGAATTAAAAATAGATAAAAACATATTACAATTTAATTTTTTAGTTTTTTTTTTATTTTTGTATTTTTATAAACTTAAAAAAGCAAGTTTAAAAATATGTACTAGTATATTTTAATAAAATTAAAATAAAAATTTACTGCTATCCATTATTAATTCTTTGGAAAGTGGTCGATAACAAAAGTTGAATAACTTTTTTCATTTATTATTTTTTTAGAGATTTTAATTTAGAAATAAAGTTACTAAAATCTGAACCGGGAGGCATAATAATTTCTTTTAAATCTTTAAATTAAAAAGAAATAAATTCCAAATATATTTTTTTATTATTATTGTTAAAGTTTCTATAGTAAGATTTATTTTCACAGTCAAATTTATTTTAATTAATTTAATCATTATTTGAAAAAAGTCTTTTTTCTTCATAAATTTTATATTGAGTTTCTGAATCACACTAAAAATAAAATAGTAGCCTCATTTATGGTAGTTTTTCCACGTTTGTTTTATTTTTTAAAATTTTCTATTGTTTTATTTTTTATGAAATATATTATAATATATTATTCTAATTTATTATATTTTTGAAAAAAAAAATAATTTGGGTTCTATATAAATTTTATGAAATAATAAATTTTTTTTTTGATTAATTATTATTTTATAGAAAAACAAAATAAGTATATATAAATAGTTTGAAAAATAAATGCTGAATAATCCAATTTTTATTTATGATTCTGCCTAAACAAAAGGAGGAAGAAATATAGATTTAAGTACTTAATAAATAAAATAATCTGAAGCTTTTTTATTGGGTAAAAGCTTAAATTTTTAAATAAAATTGAATATATTAGAAATAAATATTTAATTTTTTAAAAGATTCTTTAAGGTAGCCATTTAATGATAGCTGTAGTACTTAATATTAAACTAATATTGAAAGTTAAATGTAAAAAATTTTTATTATACTATAAAAATTAAATTTATATATAAAATATGGGTAGAAACTTTAATAATCCAGATTTAGAAAAAATTATTGTAAATATAGTGCAAAAAGAAATGAGTTAATTTTAACAAGAAATATAAAAAAAATAAAATGATTTTTATAATATGAATAAGTGTATTCCAGATATGCTAAAAAATTTATTGGATTAAAGAACTGAAAGGTTTGAAAATTAATTTTTGGTTATCTAAAAATGTTTAGATAATTTAAATTAATAAATTTGTTCAAATTAATAAATTAGTGGAGAAAAAATAACTAAAAATAATAAAAATAATGAAAACGAATTTAGTTATTTACAAAAAACTTACCAAGATAAATTTTCATAATTAGAAAATGATATTTAATAATTAAGACAAGATTAAAGTAATTAATTTAAATTTTATTAATTAAGAAAAATTTTTTTAAAAGGTTGTTAAATATTAAATATAATTAATTAGTTAATAAAAATAAGTTAATATGTGTGAATAAAATATAAATTTTTAACTTAAAACACTAATCTATTTATTTTTTAATAAGGTAAATTATCTTAGGACTTAATGTTATAAAAATAGTAAATGATTTATCGTTAAAATTCAATCGGATAATAAAGTATGGATTATAATAGTAGCAAGGAAATATAAAATCCTTTTACAGAATATTATTAAAAAAAAGAAGAAAATTAAAACTTAGGAAATAAATAGATTGATTTTTAATTAAGTTAGTTATAGAATTAAATAGATTAAAACAATAAATTATTATAAGATTAAAATTAAAATGGGATTTTACAAGAGGAGTAAAATTCAAAACACTTAATATAAAATATAGACAGTTTAATGTATTCTTACACTTAACATTAAAAAAATGTGGATGAATTTTTATAAACTTAATAGAACGAGTTAAAAGAAGTAAAAAACGATAATTAAATTGGGAAAGATATGGAAAAATAAAAATAAATTTATTAAATTTAATAGTCAAGTTTATTTGAAAAATAAAATAAGGGAGATGAATTAGAATAATAAAATGGAAATTAAAAAGTAATAGAATCTATATATTAATATAAATCTTTAGATGACAGTTAAGTTGGGGCAATTAAAAGAGTTTAAAGTAATGATGAATATATTTAAAAATCTTTAGATGATTCTTCAATTTATTACTAAATTTATAAAATGGAAAGTGGAGAATAAGAAGAATAAGAATAGGACAGTAAAAGTAAAAAAAGTAATTTTAAAAAAGCTGAAAGTCTTTATCTCGATTAAAATAATTAAAATTAATAATAAAATGAAAGTAATAATAATTTATACTATAAATATATATTTAAATAATAAAAATATTTACAAAATTTAAAGATAATAGTGAAATAAATTAATAAATTGAAAATGAGGAAGACTGTAAATCTAGTTCTTTTAGTGACAGTTAATAAAAAAATATTGGTAATTTTATTTTTTAAAAAACAATGTTTTTTTTTTATTATAGTTTGGAAAAATATTAATAAAATCAATATTAAATGACAATAATTTATAATTAAATAATTTAAATTGATTATAATAAGTTACATCTGATTTGATTAACTAGCATATTTAAGGATTTGGGGAAGAAACTATATCGATGACTTAAGAAGGTTGTAGTGAAGATGAAGAATAAATATAAAAATAAAACGTGTAGATTTAATAAAAAATAGAGTCAATACTATATGGTAATTATTTATATTGTATATAAAGATAAACTTTATTTTATATAAATATTTATTTTAAAAGATGAAAAATAAAAAAAGAATGTAGAGTTTTTATATTAAATTGATTAGGAGGGAAATTTAATGGATGATTAGGGCAATTATATAGTTGATGACAATAACCAAATGATAAGACTAGGTGAAGATCATATAAATTATTTAAAGGAATCTTAAATTTTAAAAGCTAACTTTTATAAAGAGAAATGAGCTATATTTATTTATTCGTTTATTTATATAATATATATAATAATTTATAACTTGTATCTATTTATATAGGAATGTGATATTATAATTATTTTATTTATTATATTATTATTTTATTGATAGTTAGTTAATTATTTATTTATTAATGAATTTATAATATAATAATAGTAAAATATATAATTGATTTAAAATTTAAATTAAATAAGAAAAATAATTTAAAAAATAATGAACAACTAAAACCAGAACTCTGAAAATAGTTATCAAGATTATAAGATGTAATATTTAAATTAAAATAAAACCTATAATAATAGCTATTCATCATAGTTATTGCAAAATGAAAGCCTAATAAAATACAAAAAACCAAGTTAGATAAAATAATAAAAAGAGGTAAGTTTTAATTATTTTTATTTATAAATTTGACTTATGATATATTTAGGAAAAACAAAGCCCAATAGATTTTTAAGCATACAAATTATCTTAATAAAACGAAAATAAGTATTAGATTTAACCAAATTAATAATCTATTTAATAGAATTAAGTGAAAGAATAGCAGAATTTAGAATCAAATTAAAATGATTATTCAATACAAAATTCTTAAAATTCTTATAGGTTAGTTAATCAATAGCCTTAAATGTAATAAATTCATTATAATAATTATTTAGAAAATTCATAAAATGAAGAGAAATAAAATAGTGATTAATATATGGTTTCACAACATTTTGAATAAGATTATTAAGATAAAGAAAAAAAACAAGGATAAATATAAAGATAAACATCTGAATCCGAACTAGATAAAAAATAATTATAAGATTAATAAAAAGATAATGATAATATTTATGAATAGAATTAATAAGTTGGCAAGGATTAATATTAAATAGAAAAACCTTATAATGAATATAAAATCACATTTGAATAGAGTCAACAATAAAATTAAAATTATGATTAATAAAAGTTTGAAAATAATAATGATTAATATAGATTTTTAGATTATTCTATTTAAAAGGATAACTAAATTCGAGAACAATAATAAGGTGATATATAATAAAATGATTAAAACGAGTATATATAAAACATAACTAGAGAATAATAGGAGGGATATTAAAAAGAAGAAAATAGTGAATAATAATATGAAGAAAAAAATTTATAAAGTCAATATAATTAATAAAATAATTATGATTAATAAACAAATTAAACATAAAATTAGAATATTTAATAAGTCTCAGAAGTCGAAAGTGAACCTTAATTTTATAAAGAATAAAACCAAATTTAGGATAATTTTTAATAAGATAGAAATCATAATTAGGAAAAAATAGTATTAAAATAAGAAGTTTAAAATTAAAGTAGTTATTAAAATCCAATTGTGAGCAAATATTAGGTAAAAAATAATTATGAAGCTATTGATGAGAATGATGAATTTAAATATCATGATTTCGATAACAATAATAATAATGAAAAATAATCTTATCAAGGTTATGAGAATTAAGTATCTTTGAATATTAATGAAATAAATTAGGAAAATTATAATGAATAACAATAAAATACGAAAAATTTAAGTAGTAATTTTCCTAAATAAAATGTGGATCATGTAATATAAATATAAAAAATGTGGAAAGGATATATTACAAGAAAAAGCTATAAATTATTTTAGGAATAAGATAGGAATAAAAAAGAAAATTAATAATATAGATAGTTCAATTAATTGAATTAATTGAATTAATAAAGCAAAAATTTAAATCCAATTGTTTCATCTATTAATATATAATAAAATAATTAATTTTCTAATAAATAACCTGAAAATAATATAAATAAAAGAGAAAGTTTAAAGTAAGAATATTTAAATAGTGTAAATTATAATTAAAAATAGTAAATGGGAAATTTTATGAATAATAATAACTAAAAAAATACTTATGAAAAATAATATGATTAAAATAATTATCAAAGTTAATTAGCTTATTAAAATTAATAAGTTTAATAAGCAGTGGATTATAGTTTGAGGTATAAAATTAAAATTTATTTTAAATATATAATATATTTTTAATTTTAAATTTATTAAAAAAAAAATTTTATAGTTAAAGATCGAGTTACTGCTAAAGTTTTGATTAAGATGAAAACTAATTAATAATGATTAAATTTATTAATCACTGTGCAACAATGATTTAAAAGAATTTTAAAGGATATGCATAAAGAAAAAAACATATAGCTGTTTTAAAGGAAATAAAACTTTTTTTATTGAGATTGTGGGCTATGGTTGCAGGTAAATAGTTAAATAGTTTAGAAAAAAAAAAATAGGGTTTAATTTTAATTTATTAATATTAATTTAAAATAAATTTTTATAAGGCTGGAAAACAAGAAGAGTTATGAAATAAAAGTATGTAAAAGCAATAATTTAAGAAATATAGGAATTATATGATATGTAAGATAAACTGAAAGAAGAGACTTAAAGTAATTACAAAATACTTAAATTATTTGTTTTTAATACAAGCAAAAAAAACTAAATGTTTTATTAAATTTACATTTTATTTGCATTTAGTAAGTTAAGATAGTAGATAGTTGATAAAATCCATTGGCAAATCTATTTAATAAAAAAAATAGTAATTACATAATAGAATTTAATAAGAAGTTTATGGAGAGTATAATAGGTTAAATAAAAAACTAAACAAAAATTAATACTTTCCTAATCCTTATATAAGAAAAATGGCGGAAAAGAGAAGTGTCAATAAATAAATATAGCAATTAAATTTTTAAAATAAATAATAAGAATAGCTACAAATTACAGTATAAAAAGAAATAAAATAAAATCCATGGGATGAAGTTCCGATAGGAACAAAAATTAAAAAAAAAAATGATTTAGAAAATGAATAATTAATTGATGAAAATATTCCAAGTTAAAAAACTGGAAAGGTGCAAAAAAAAGAATTTTTAAAGAAGAAGAAAAAATATGATCCAAGAGAGTCAATAAAAAAAGCAAAAATGGAAAGTTAAAAAAACGGTAAATATTTTTAAATATTGTAATATTAATTTAATTTTTTGATATTTTTAATTAATTATAAAAATAAAAAGATAACAAAAAACCCATGAGCAAATTTAGAGAGAGTTAAAAAAATAAAGACTAAAAATAAAATGATTTTGAAGAAAAATAAAATTTAATAAAAGATTATAATTTTTCAGAAAAAGAAGAGTAGGAATAAAAATAAAATGAGAATAGTAATAAAAAAAATTAAAGCAATTAATTAAAATAAGAATAATTTAATAAAGATAAAGAAAATTAAAATGATGAAAATGATGATGATAATAATAATAATGATATAGAATAAAATAAATCTGATAAAAATTTGAATAAATAAAAACCTAGATAATTTTTAAAAAGAAAATCATAGAATATAAAACCAAAGCCTATAAATTTCAAGAAAGTAGGTTCTAGAATTTAATGTTGGAATAAATAAGAGTAAATTTTAAATTTTTATTTAAAGTTTAATTTTTTATTTTTAATATATCTATTTAATGTATATAATTTAATTAATATAGTAGCGAAAAGATATAAGAAAAATAAAATGTTAATGATATAAATAAAAATGAATAAAATTTATAAAAATAAAATGAGGAATAAATAAATACGGATAATATGAGAACTGATTAAAATTAATATGATTAAAACAGTGATATATAAGATAATTATGACGAGTAAATAAATTTAAATTAATGAATATATTTTAAATAATTATATATTTTTATAATATATAAATAATTTTAATTATTTTTAATTTCTAGGTAATAAAATTAATAATAAACCGAACTATAAAATTCTAGAGTTTAAATTGGAAATAAAAGGAAATAGAAAAAACATGTTAATCTTGTTGATATTGAAAAAGCTTTAAATAATAATTATAAAGTGAAATATGATAGTAATTTTTTAAATATTTTTTTTTTCTTATTTTATTTAAAATTTTTAAATAAATTTATTTTTAAGGTATATAAGAGCAATTGTATAAGTTGTAATAAAAAAGGTTTAATAATGTATAAGAAGATAATGGAGATTCTTTAATTCCAATTGTGTAATACGGATCAATATTAATTTCATAATTTGATGATGATTAATTTTATGTAAATATTAAATAAAAATAATATCAATTTAATATATATTGTATATAAATTAATTAATTAGGACCTGGTTACAGAAATGGAGAAAAATTACGAATTATTATAAAAAATGGAGTTTTGATGTATAGATATTTATAAAGTTAATTAGAAATAAATATATGTATGTAAGTGAATATAATTATTATTGGATATATAAATTATAAAGCTTATAAAATAAATATTGTTCATTCTTATAAATATTCAATAATTTCATTTTTTTGGGCTTTTATCTTAATTCCTTATTAATTTTCTGGTGTAAATAATATTCCATAGCCATCCCTTTAATTTTAATTTAAAAATGGTAAAATAAGTTTATAAAAGTGATATTGTTTCATAAAAAAAATTATAATTTGTTACATATTATCATTTATCCATTCTCCGTCATATGATATTTAAGATTATCTAAAATTTTATAATTTTAGTATTTTAATTTAAAACTATAATAATACGATTAAATAATTATTATAAAGATTATATATATTTTTATATTAATTAAGTATTTTATATCTATTTTAATTCAAAATAATAAATAAATAGAATTTAAGTATATATTTTAATGATATTTACCCCCAGTAGCAGAATCCTTTTCCTTATCTTAAGTTATTTTACCATTACCCTTTATAAACATCATTTGTTTAATTATAATAATATTCCCCATAACCATCTATAGAATAAAAAATAATTATTATTTAAAATTTATAATATACAGAAAGTAATTATAAAAAATGTGATTTTATAATATTTTTTCTATTTTTTTTTACTTTTAACGTTATCCACCCAGTTACCGCTAAACCTTTAAATATAAATTAGTTTAATTATTATTTGAATAAATTCAATTAAAATTTTATTAATGATTTTTAATTTTTACCTATCTCCATTATGACAAAATATTTCGCCAAATCCGTTTCTTTTATCGTTTTCCCAATTTCCAACATATTTATCTTTATTTTAGAATATATAAACCCCGTTTCCCTCTAATAAAAAATAATAGTATTTTATTTCAATTTTAAGAAAATTTAATTAAATTGAAACAATTTAACTTTTACCCCTTTAATCGAAGACCCAGTCTCCATTATATCTATTATTAAAAAATAGAAGTTATAATTAAATATAAAAATAAAATTAAAATTAAAATTATTAATATTTTTAGGTTATTTGTTTGACAATAAAAATAATTATAAATTTATATTTTGTTATTTACTCTTCTCCATTTGGTAAACTTAATCTGCCCGCTCCATGTTTTTTATCATCACACCATTGTCCATCATAAATTTCTTGATTTTCAAAGGCAAAGTTGCCATTTCCATGCTTTTTCCCATTTCTATAATATAAATAAATATATAATTTTAATAATATATTTTTAAAAATTATGATTAAATACTTCATTTATCCATTGTATTCTCCTTTATCTTTTATTATAATTATTAAAAAATTTAGAAAGTTTTATATAAAAATATTTTTATATTAAATGATTTATTTCAAATTTTATTTAAATATTTACATTTTCCACTAACATATTTCATTTATCCAAAATCATTGCATGGAATTCCTTAATTCATATTTCCTTTATATATATTTCCATTTTCAAAATAATAAGTTCCTACTCCGATAATTTAATTTTCCTGCCTATATGTTTTAAATTTATAATAAAATTTAGATGAAAATTTTTTCAAAAAATTTAAATATATTTAGAAAGTAAAAGTTATTTTTATATTTTTATTTTTACCAAAAACCTATAAATTTATCTCCATTTGAATAATTCATAGTATCAGTAGGTTCCAAATTTGTATCTTATTAAGAGTAATTACTATGAAGCATATTATTTTTAAATCTAAAATTTTTAAAAAATTTTTTATTAATAAAATAATAATTTTAGATATATTTACTGTCCTTTATAAACATCTCCATTTTAAAATGTCATTATTCCTTTACCAGTTCTTTTTTTACTAACCCAATCTCCTTCATAATAATTTCCATTTTAAAATTTTTATTTTCCAAAACCTTATCTTACCCCTAATAAATTCATAATAAGTATGTTAAATTTAATTTTATTATATTTCATCTTTTTATTTATTAGTTTATAATTTTATGTATTTTCATTTAAGAAGATGATTTTTAAATATTTTATTTTTAAATACCTTTTTACCAATTTCCTTCATACCATTCATTTTTCAAAAAGTAATCCATTCTTCCAAAACCATCCTTAATTAATTTTTTTAATATATGCATCTTAATTACTTTTTAATATTAAAAATATATTAAAAAGAATAAAATTTATTAACCAAGTTACTCTTAGATCATTTTTAAATTATCCTTGATACCTTTAAAATTAATTGTAAATTTATTATTAGTAAAAAATCATATATTATTTTAATTAAAATATAACTTTTTAAAATTATAAATAATTATCAGGTAATTATGGTTATCAAGCTGTCCGAATATTAAATTTAACTTATTATATAGATACTATCTTTTTGTTTTTTTTACCAAATTTTTATTGTAATCAAACTCGAATTGATTAATTAATCAAACCCAAAAAAAAAAATAATCACCAATATTGTTTTACTTTGTTTTTATGTAATTTTTTGCATGTTTATTATTTATGTAAAAAAATCAAAAGGGTTGTATTAATAAAATGGATTTTTATAAAATTAAGAATTAGGAAATACTATATGAAATTTAATAAAATATGATAATAAAATTACAAAAAATTTTGATATTAGCTTAAAATAATGCAATCTTTTTTGACATGTGTAATTTTTGAAAATATTTACTTCGTGTTGCGATAAACCATATTTATTTTTTTAAATGATGTAATTATAATTTAAGAAAATATTTAATTTATTTATAGATTATATTGTAAATTTAGTTACACGTTTCCGTTTTCGTAAAAAAATTTCCCTAAAATTTTTAAGCCCTCCTTAAAGGTTCCCTTAATTTTTTTAATATATTAAATAAAATTTTTAGGTATTCAAGCAATTTTACTTCAAATCTTGCCCCAGTGACTTTAAAATAATATCCTTTTCCATTTTTTTTACCATTTTTCCACTCTCCCTAAATTAAATATGTAATTTTATATTATTTTAAAAATTATAAATATATAATTTTACAGCATAAACATCACCATTCAAATAATAATAAATTCCAAACCCTTGCTTAATTAATTTATATATAAATAATATTGAATTTAAAGATTATAAATATTATATATATATTTTATAATAATTTTAAAAATGAAGAAATTAATAAATTTAAAAAAATAATTTAAAAATAAAATATATATAATTTGTAATTTAAATTATGAAAATATTATTTATTTTGAAAGGAGATAAATTTAATAAAAATTTTTATTATATAATTAGACAGTATTACTAATAATGTATATTTATATATATTATTTTAAAAAATGAAATGAATAAAAATTTATACAATTTAAATATTATATATAAATTATTTACATTATCTTTTATTTATCCCTCATATCTTTCACCAGAATCATATTCTTATTAAATTAAATTTTATTTAAGAGTACCGGAGTTTTCAAAAATATGTTCAGCTCTTATTTATTCTAAAATTTATCTGTTATCTTCCAGAAGTTTTTCTTGTATTTATTTGAGAGACATATAGAAATTTTTATATAAATTTGATTTTATTTATTTTTTTAAATTAATAATTTAATTATTATATTTTAAATAGAATAAATACAAGTAAGTATTTTTAGAAAAAAAAATTATTCCAATTTAATACTTGAATTAATATAATTATTTGCATAATAAAATAATAAATATTTTTAAAATATTTAATAATATTTATAATACATTATTAATATATAGCTTTTAATATTATATTATATTTAGTATACTAATAAGTTGATAAATAATATTATAATTAATTAAAATAAATTAAATATTTATCAGTCTTATATTATATCATTATCTTCGTTTTATTAAATTTATTATCCATTTTCTTATTTGTAAATATTTTCATATTTATTTAGCTAATAATTTAATTAAATTTGAGATTATTTTATTAATTTTAAAAATAATTTTTAAAAATATATTTTACTAATTATTGTAAAGGCTTAGATTAATAACTTAGAACTTATAAACCTGTATTAATTTCATTGGTATTTTCTGGAGTTGATTTTTTATAATTATATTTTGCTTAAACTAATAATTTTATATAATCTTCTGAAACATTATATATTTATTTTATTAAATATTTTTCTTTGCCTTCTTCAGATAAATACTTGTAAATAAAATGAACATGTTTTCCAAATTCCTATTAAATTTTCATATTTTATAAAATTAGTAATAATTATAATAATTTTCGTATAAATTTTTGACTATTTTATTATTTATAATAATTTTTATTGATTAATATTTATTTAATTTTAAAATATATATATTACTCTATCATTTTATGCCAAAGAAGTTTGTAGTAAACATTGTAAATATTTGTATCCATTTTTATTTATTAAAAATCTTTCTCTGAATTCTTTTCTTTCAGGCAGAGATTAAATTATAATCATTTCAATACACTATTAATTATTTAAATGTTTAATTTTTTAAATAAAAATAATATAAATTTTAAATTTATTTTACTGAGAAGGCATTTTGTAAAACTTTGGTATTTTTTTTCTTTTTAAAGAAAACTAAATCAAATATAAGATTAAATATATCATTTTGATAAAAATAGTTGAACAATTATTATGATTTCATCAAGTTAAATACTATTTCAAGACCCATTTAAAGGAAATCATCGGTAATATTTGGTTTTTTTAATAGTTTTATTATATTTTAAATATTATTTCTATTAAATAAATTACATTAATAATTGTTTTGTTTAAAAAAAAAAAAATTTAGATTATATTAATTATTTACAATTTGAAATGAATATAACATGATTTTTCTAATGTAAGGAAAAGTAGCAATCTAAAAGCTGTTTATGCCACTTTGAAGTCTATAAATGAATAAATAAAATTTAATTTAAATATAAAATTGTTGTATTTTTTATTTTTTGCCTTTTAAAAAAGACATAATCAAAAGCAATTATTTTAATTATAAGGTAAAAGAATATTTTTACCGTTGCTTCTTGCATTTTCTATTAAATAACTTATTAATTATTCTCCTCTGAGTTTAATTAATAAACTATTCATAGTCTATTTTTCTACTATACCGTTTAACATAAATCCATATGTTATAAGATCATCATTTGTTTATCTTTTTAAATATCTATCACATATATTTAACATAATATCTTCTTTAATCATATTTTAAACCATAAGATCTTTTTTTTTATAAATTAAACATAGTAAAATATATGTTAAATAACATATAAATTTTGTAATGAAAATTTTAGCAAATTAATTAATTAATTAAATAATTAAATTATATTTTTAATGAAATAATTAAATAATTTTTATACCTTCACTAGTTTTCCAGAGTTTAAAGACAATTTCTGTTGTATTTTTTTCGATTTTAGGATCGTTTTTAATTTCTGAATGACATAATAATTTTAATATATATTCGGCTAATTTTTCTTCGTCGGGGTGTTAAAAGTCTTCTATAATTGACGAAGTAATTTTTAATGTTTATAAAATTAAATCCCTTTCGGGACTTATTTCTTTAAGGGTTTCGTTATAAGGTAATAAAATATTTTCGAGTAATTAAGGTAAAACTATTTCGTTAATTTGATCTATTTCCATTTCTGTTCCGTGGTCTATCAATGTTCTTATTAATTTTAAAGCGTGAAGTCTTGTTTTTATATCGATTGAGTGTCTATATTTATTTTTAATTATTATTATAATTATAAATGTAAATTTAAAAATAGAAATACTATATAGTATTATTGATTACCCTGCGATATCTCCTATTTTTTAGAGTACATTTTCTTTATATAATGATTTGTGATAAGTAAAATTGGGAATTACATTATTGATACAAAGTAAAGTGTTTGCTACGACTCCGGGATCTTGATGAAATAATAATTCATTAAGCTTTAAAAGTCCTTTGATATCAGAAATTGAATTAATAAATTATTCATCTTTTAATAATGCCGAAAAATATCCGAGACTGGCAACTATGACTTCATTTGACATTTCTTCTATACTTAATAATAATTCAGAATTTATTTTGTAGGAAATCATAAATGGAATTAAAGCCTAGTTTTAAATTAATTTTTAGCTTTTGTATGATAATTTTATTTTATTTTTTTGAATTTAGTTATATAAAATTCTGTTTTTATACTTTTTATGATGCCATTAAATGAAGAGTTTAGAAAGCTAACATTCTTATCCATTACTTTTCGGTTTATTTTATACTTTCTGACAGGCATTTTAAACCGTTGACGTTCATTAGCTCTTCGCTCATATGTTATGACCAATGCATATTTTCCATATCCATAAAACTTAGGATTTTTAATCCAGAAATCTGATTATTTAATCAATTAATTACATAAAAATTTATATATGTATATTAGATTTAAAAAACCAATTTTAATAATAATAAAATTTAAATATAAAAACAATGATTTTTACTTGTAAATTAGTAAATTCTCTTTCATCTTCGCCATCTTTAGGAACCCTTAACGACCTTACAATTCTTGAGCCGATATCTAAATCTTCTAATTCTTCTTTATTTAGCTAAAAAAGAAATTGAGTGAAAATTTTTTAATTAATTTATTTTTTTGATAAAATTAATATAATAAACAAAATATTGAAAAATATATTGAAATTTAAATAAAAATTTATTCTAAAATTTATACTTAATTTAGATCTAACAGTTCTGCCAGAAGATGAGTTATAGTTTCGAACATTTCTTCTTCGGAGGAATTTATAGCCTCTTTTAAAACTTAAAGTTTAATATCTTAAGAAATACTAAAATCTTCTCTAAGTTTTTTAGTAGTTAATAATTTGTCCAAAAGCTGTCTATATTGAAAAAAAAAAATTTAATTTCATTAATTTAATTTTAAGTATTTTTTTATTTTTTTTATTATATTTATTAAAATAAGTTAAAAAAAATAATATATAGATAATTTTTTTTACAATTTAATTTAGTAGTTATCGTTATAATACTTCCAGTAAACAGCCCACTCTTTTATTGTTCTAATAAATCTAATTTTAAAAAATGGATCTCCATCTCCTAATTACATTTCGTTATTTACTTTTGTGTGAAGAGATCTGCCTCTGTTTCTTTTATTGTTAAAATTTATATTAGGTAACGAAAAACCTTTACTATTTTGAAAAGATTCGGCTTTTAAAGTGGATTTTGCAGGGGTAATTAAACTGGCTAGTTTTATATCCTTATTAAAAAATTTTTATAAGTTTATAACTTTATATAGTAATATTAAAAATTTATGAAAAAATTAATATTAGATAAAAATAATTTAAATTGGGTAAAATAATGAAAATTTATAAGAATTAATAAAAAATGATAAAAATTTTGAAAGATGATGTATATATTTTTAGATTGTAAGATTTAAAAATTTACAGATCTGTTTTGGTTGATTTACTAACAAAGATGAGGTTTATAGGGGCCAGTTATTTCGCCTGTGATCGAAATATTTTTTTTTCTGAGTCTTTTTAATTCTTCGTCATTTTAAGTAATTTTTATTCTTAGAGTTGCAATTTCGTTTTCTCTTTCTGTTAGCATAGTCATTAGCTACATAGCTTGCTGTTTGTTTTTTAGGTTTTCTATTTTAATTTTGGAAACTTCTTGGTCCGATTTTGATAGCACTTTTGCTACCTTTTAAAATTTAAATTTTATTTAATATGATATTTAAAATTAAAATTAAAAATAAAATTTATTTATTTATTTGATTAAAAATTATTTAATGGTTATCCAATTTTACCTCAGAATTGAGTTCTGCCACTTTTTTCAGTAATTAAGATTTGTTCAATTCGAATTCTTTCATAATTTCTTATTTCTCTTATTATTCATTTTATAGTTAATTTTAAAGTTGGGTTATTATATTTTGTGCTTCTTGTAATTTTCCCATAGATGTTAAAAGTTCTTCTTTTGCTAATAAAAAAAAAAAGATAAATTTAAAATAATTTAAAAAAAGCCAGTATTTAATTTTTTAACTATTTTAATTTATTTTTTACCTTTATCATAATCCATTTTTATCATTTCATCTTTTTTGGACAATTCATTTTCTAGCTATTGCATTTTTTTTTAATTTTACATAATTTCTTCTTTAACTTAAACTTCAATTCCTCTGTAATTTAGCAAAAGTTCTTCTAAAATGGTATTTATTTAGGTATTTTTATTTTTTTCCTCAATTTAACATTAATCTAATTTTTATATATATTATTATTAAAGATCTTTATCTTCAATTACTTATTAATAATAAACTTTTAAGGTCGAATAAACATCGGAAACTACTTCTTAGAAATGGGATTTATCTTACTGTAAATCTTAAATTTCTTTGTTTTTTCTTATAAGAAGCTCCTCTAATTCTTTGTATTTTCTTAGCAGGTCTTTGTAAGCAGTTGGGTCTTTTGCGAATTCTTCTTTCTTTTTATTTTATTTTTATATTTTAATTTTATTTTATTTTTATATTTATTTTTATAATTATATATATTTTTTATATTAATTAGAAAAATAAATAACATTATTGAAAATTTAAAGGAGCTTTTATTTTTTAATTTAAATTTTATTTTTTATTTTTTATGTTTTTACTTGGTTTTATTGTATAGAGTAACTTTATTGTTCTAAAGGACTGTGGATTTCTTGATAATCTGTTTACCTGGTTTAAGTTTAAAGGTTTTTTTGAATTGAATTTTAGTAATCTCTTTAGGTACTTATTAGTTCTCTTATGTCTTTTATCTTTAATTTTGATAAATTTACTAAATTAACAAGAAAGAAAAAAAAAATTATAAAAATAATGTAAAATTTAAAATATCTTACTCTGTCTGTAAACTACTATGATTATTAATTTGAAATTTTATCATTTTGCTGCTATATTTTTTCCCAAAAAGGGTCTAATAAAAAGTGCTCAAGTTTTCCATTTAATTTTTCTACGTATAAATTTTTATTTTCCAAAGCTAATCTTAATTCTGTTTGACAGTCATAAAATTCCTGCATTTAAGGAGGTTCTTCTTCGAAAATCTGAATAAATTAAAAAAAAGTTTATTTTTAATTTTTACTATAAATTTTATTAGTAAATTACTTTTGACCATATTTTTCTTTAAAGAACATAATTTTCTGTTGAAAGCTAGTTTCTTTCATCTCTTATAGATTTTATTTCTTCATCTTTTTTTTTCAAAAGTTCTTGGAATTGAATATTTTGTTATAATTTTTCTCCCTCCAATTTAATAAGTTTATTTTCTCTTTGTCTAAAATTTATTTATAGAAATAATTTTTTAATAATAAATATGTTAATATATTTTATTTAAATTTCGTATTTTTTTTTATTTTATTTTTTACAAATGGACTTATTTATCAGGATCTACTAATAATCTTTATAAATACTAGTTTTAATTTTCTACTACTTCATATTTTGATTCCAAAGCTTCTTTTATAGCGGCCTAGGCTTCTATTTGTAATTGATGGCCAAGGATTTTTTTTCTTAATTAAAATTAATCTAGCAAAAAATCTCTTTATTTTTTAGGAAGTAATTTAGTTGAAAATAGAGAATAATACTGTTTTGAAAATGGAGTTATGTTTTATATTGCGGGCCCATATTAAGGGTTTTTTTTATTTTTATCAGTAATTTTATGTATTCTTTGTTGTTGCTTCATAAGGTTTATCTAGATTTTTATAAAAATTTTTAGAAAATTAGAGGAAAAATATAAATATAAATATAATTATAATTATATAAATATATTCTCCAAATTTAAATATTTCTTATTTATATTATTACCATATCAATTAGTTCATTTACATCTTCTTAAAAAGTGTTGCTAAAAAAAGGATTTAATAATTTTTTAAAAAAAGAATAAAATAATTAATATATAAAGTATTTATTATATTTTGAATTACAGATTTTGATATATAATTGTTTGCACTTCATTGTAATAGGGAGAATTTTTTTTGTTTAAAAATCCATCAGCATTTTCTCCAAAATCTTTTTTTGTTTCTTCGAATCCTGGAGTATTCCAATACATTTGGGATTTTTTGATTAATTATTGTTGGATTTTATTTTTAAAATATAATTATTTTTTTGGGTTTTTTTAGGAAAATGAAGTGGAATATTTTTTTGTAAATTTAAAATGGTAATTTTGAGAGGAATTTATTGAAAAGTTTCAAGTTGTTATTTTTTTTTATTTTTTATTTTTTATTGTAGTTAAATAAATTATTTAAGAAATAAAAAACCATAGAATTTAATTAACTAATTTTTTATTTAGATGAAAAAAAATTTAAAAATAAAGCAATAAAATTTTTTATAAGTATTTATTTAGTAATTAGTGATAAAATGTTATTTATTTATAAATTTATAATAATTAATATAAAATTAAAGGTAAAAAATAACATTTTCCTAATAGGTAATTATTATCAATATTATTTTATATTTTTCACAAATTTCCTTTTAAAAATTGTGTTAGAATATATAAAGAAGCTTGTGGTTAGTCAGCAGGAACTCTTAAAATTTTTAAAATTTATTAAAAATTTAAAATATAAAAATTAAAAATTTATTTAAAATTATACAAAATTAAAAAAATTAGTTTATAGTTAAATTATTTTATTTACTATTCGCCTGCATTATATACATTAACATAAGTAAAATTATCAAATTTTTAGTAGTTGCCCCAAACAGCTGATTCAGAGCCTTATTAATAAATAATTTACTTTTATTATTCATAGAATTTTTCTGCCAAAATTTCGTTAATTAAATTTTGAATTCCGGCCGAGTTTATGAAAGGGTCTAATTATCCTGAATAAATCAAAACCTAATAGTTTAAAATTATATTTAATTTTTTTTTTAAAAAATTATAAATATTTTGAATATTTTTACATTGTAATCATTTTCAATTAAATAAGAGAGACTTTATTGATATGATTTAGAAATATCGGCTGAAAATTCTTCGTAAATTGTTGAATTAAAAGGGAAAAATGTCGGTATTTATGAGTTGTATATAGAATAAGCTAAACGAAATACACTGTTATTTAATAATTTAATATAAGAAGTAGAATTTGTATTTGTGTTTTGTTAGTTGGTATCTATTTATTAAAAATTATAAAAAAATAGAAAAAAAAAGAAGTTAAATAATTTAATTTTTATTACTATTGTAGTAAAAGAAATTGGTGAAATCTACATCGCCAAAGGATTTTTAGTTTTTTAAAATTCTGAAAATTTTAAAAAAAAATATAATAAAATTAAATTAAAGGTAAATATTTGCTTTTTTACGAGTTTAATTGTTTTGTGGCTTAAGTGTATTCTTTATCTTAAATTTCTGTCTTTATTTTATTGGTTATATAAGAAAGTTCTTCTGATTATCCGTTGCCTTAATTATTAATTATAAAAAAAGATTAAAATAAATTAAAAATTTTAATAAAATTTCTATTAAAAAATGAATTTATAATATATCAAAAATGAATAAATATAAAATTATAAAATATTAATAAATGAATTTATATTTTATTATTAATAATAATTGAATTTACTTGCAATTGAGAAATCAAAAAATGCTTGACTTATTGTTTGAGATTATATTTTGGAAGATATCCAGGGGTTTCCTAGAGTAATTCCTTTGAAATTAAGATTTTCAACCGGGTTTGTTTTTACTATTTATTCTCCGAAATAAGGTAAAAAATGACCTGCATATTAACTGCCTGAAAAATATGTAGGGTTTTCTAATAAATGTTCGAAATTTTTGTAAAATTTTTTAAGAAAAAATTTCAAATGATCATAAGCTTCTTTTGTATCAGTTGCAGAAATTTTTGAACTGAGAAAAAAAAAAATAGATTTATTAAGAAAAATTTTTTAAAGCTAACAAGTTATTTAGTATTTTGTTTACGTGAATGAAAGTCCAGTTCCTAAAGGTTAATCAACGAATACTAATAGTGCCTGTTTAAAAATTCAAAAAATAATTTAATTTTATGGTTATTTATTTTATTTTTTTTAAATTATTTTTAAGGCTTTTAATTTACCCTGTTATTCCAGGAAAACTACCTTAGTGAAGGGTTTAAATTTTCATCAAGTTATATAGGTCCAATTTGATTCCAGTTTGCTTCTTAACTGGTAAATCCTGGTCTATAAAAATAAAAATGAAATTTTTAAAAATATAAAATATAGATTTAAAATTGATATAAAGATTATATATTAATTATAAAATTTTTATAAATATAAAAATAAAAAAGTTTTAATTATATTACCCTCCTCCTAACCAGAATATTACTGGGGTATTTTTAGAAGTTTTTTCTAGAGTTTCTCCGTATTTTGTAACTAAAGAGAAAAAATAGCTTGCTTCATTGAATTATTGTTCTATTATATTTGCAGCAGGAAGGTAACCAACATAGTATTCAAAAGAGATTTATTATCCCAAAAATTGAGACATTGAATCTAATTATTAAAAATACATAATAATATTTAATAGTTATAAAAAAAAATATACAAAAAAAATTTAAAAAAATAAATAAAATTACAAGTTATATCGTCTATGTATTCTAGGGAATTTGCATTTAGTTTGTTAATTATGAGAAATATTAGAATTAAAGGTAACGTATAAAATTTTTTTATCTCCATTTTTTGTTTATTATAATTTTTGTTTTAATTATTTAATTTTCTTATAAATAGTTTAATAAAATATGATTTATGATAGATAATTAAAAACTAATGATTTGTAACTATAAGTGAATTTATAAAATAATCAATAATAAAAGATTGATAACTATATATTTTAAATTTTACATATACGATATAGAAATTTAAAAATTCATATTTGATAAAAAATTTTCTATTTTGTTGAAATGAATATAGTATTATTAAATATAATATAAAAATTTTAAATATAATATTAAATATATTTGAAAAATTAATAAAGAAATAATCAGTTATCTTATTAATTAATTAAGTTTGGTAAGTAATGAGCCAGTCAATTGCGGCTTTCAGTTTTTTATAGATTAATTTCTGAATTATTATTTTTATTAATATTATCATAGTTATTTTCCTAATTTAGTTAAGATATACTTTAATTATTTTGAATATTTTCATTATTTATATTGTTTTCTTCATTTAATTTAACTTTTTTCGTTAATTTGGGTTCTTCTTCACTATTTTTCTCTTAATTTTTTAATAAATTTAGTTAGTTTTGGTAATAATTTTGACATTTATCGGCGTTTGGAAGTGTATAAAGAACTTATTATATTTTAGGATTTTACAAGGCAAACATTTCAGGACCTGAGATAGAAACTTATTTCGACCCTTTTCTCAATTAATTGACTTTTTCTGCTATATATTTCCAACACGAAGAACTAGATTCAGTTTATATATAATTATCAGGGTCTTCTTGACAAGTTACTCTAGAAATTAAATTAAATAAATTAAAATATAAATACATTTATAAGTAATATAAAAAGTTAGTTAATACTTATTAAAATTCAGAAAAAATGTATTAATTTATAATTTAGAAGATTTATGTGTTATTTTAAAATTTGTAAATTATTAATTTTGTAATTTAAAATTTCTTTTAAGAGTAAATTCTTTTTATTATTTGATTTTTTTATATATAAATATATATATTTCAAGTTAATTTTAAATTTTTAATTAATTTTAGGTTTTTTAGTAAAATTTTTATTTTTTTTGTTAATTTTAAATATTTTAGCTAATTTTCAATTTTTTTCTTAATTTTGAAACTTTTAGTTAATTTTCAATTTTTATTTAATTATTTTTAAATTTTAAATATTTTATGATGTTTTAAATTCTTAATTTTTTTAAATATTTTATTAAGAGTAAATAAATAAATAAATAATTAATTAATTAAAGTACCTAAAGAGGGGTTTTCCGTTTTTTCCTTCGAAGATTTCGCTGGTATATTAAGTTTTAACATTAAGGTGGAGGTAGCTGCTGTACTCTCTGAGGCACTTATAGCCAACAGGGAAAAGATTATACTTAGAGTGGTAGTTGTCGCCGAGGTGGATTCGGCCGGGGTTCAGGAGGACGACTAAGTTTGAAATTTGAAGGGGGAATTTGAGGTTTTCGAGTTCTTGTTTGGAGAAGAGGTCTTTTGTTTTTTGTTTTCGGGCGGAGTTGGGGTTTTGGTTCATGAGGATGCCGGTTCTTTTGGGGTAGGATTTTTTGGGTTGGGTGTTTTTTTTGGAGGGGTTTTGGGGTTTTTGCTGGAGTTTTTGGAGTTTTTTTCTTTGCTTTTCTAGGGTTTTTTCTTGCTTTTTTTTTAGTTTTTCTTGTTTTTTTAGGTTTTGGGAGAAGTTGGAGTATTCTTCGGAGTCGCTGTCGTCGGATTTGCTGAGGGTTTGGTCAGTTAAAGAGTTGGAATCGTCGCTGTCTGAATCGGATAAATTCGAAATTTAGGATTCTTAACTGATTTTTCTTTAATTCGAGTTTTTTAAAAATTTTTGGCTATTGGAATTATATTTTTGAAGTGCAAGTTGCTAAAAAATAATATTTATAAATAGCTGACTAAAAAAAGATAAATTTAATAATTTTTAATTTAATTACTTATTCTTTTTATTTGAGTTTTAATTTCTTTCTGCCAGGAGGTCTAATTACTATTTCCTCTTAAAATTTTAATTGATAATAAAAATCGTATTCTGTTAATGGTTCTTTTAAATGTGATATTTATATATTTGGCTTTAATTATTTTATAATTGGAATCAGCTATTTATACTACGTGATTGTGGAGGAAATACTTGTAATTGGCTGATTTTTTATGTAAATATTGTAAAAATGAATAGCATGTTTATTAAAAGTTATGATATCTTTCTACTATTTCTTCAAATGTATAGCTAGACTTTTTTTAATTTTTAACGGAGTGTGTCTCTCACAAAATGCTTAATATTATACTCTTTCTTAGGGCCTATACTCCATGCAAAGATTTGCTCTTCTCATGCACTCAACATGAAATGCTGTTTAGCATTTTCCTTTACAGCACTTTAGAAATAAAAAATGAGTTATTAAGTAAAATAAATAAATTAGAATTAGATAATATAAATAAATAATAAAAATAAAAAATAAATAGAAATTAAATAATAAAATTAAATTAAATTAAGTAAATAAAGATTTAAATAATAAAAATTAACTAAGTTTATACCTGAATACAAGCGCCTTTTCTATTAGATTTACAAATGGAACAAGTTAATTTGAACCTGAGTTTGTCGATTTTGCTGACGCCTTTTACAATAGTTTAATTTTCACGTTCGTCTATATAACACTCAGGAATCCAGCTGGCACAGGAAAGGTGGACCCAAATATTTTAAGATTTTGGCTCGTCTTATAAATCTTTAGGAACGAAATCTTCTTCTTCTAACTGGTAGAAATTGTAGTACTGTTATTTTGCCTCGGAACTGTACTGGTCCTGTGTGTCTTCGTCGCCGTCTAGGTCGGAAGATTTCTGGTCTTTTTGACTTAAAGCTTAGGAAAATTCATTTAATTTAATTTAATTTTATTAAATTTATTAAATTTGTTATTTTATTATATTTATTTAAATTTTTTGATTTATTTGATTTAAATTTTTGTTTGTTTGTTTGGTTTGGAAGATTAAAGAAGAATAGTGAAATGGAAATAATTTTTCAAAGGAAAAAATATAATTAGAGGAAAAAGAAACTATGTAATGTGGATAGGTTTTTTGGTTTATTTAGAGATTTATTAAAAAATGATTATTTAGTAGAGTTAAATTAAAAATAGATATTCAGTTTATTAAATGAAATATATTTCAAATAAAAATAATTAATTCTAATTTGATTTCTAATGAATTTTAATTTATCTATAAAAAAAACCAAAATCGATCCAAATTTAGACTGGTGTAATAGATAAATAAATGATTTAATTAAAGATTTTTAAAAATTATTGGTGATTAATTATAATAATTTTTTAATTTTATTTTACATTTATATATATCTCTGTAGGGGTAGAATGGGGCAGGACACTTTTAAGAATATTCGTAATAATCAGGATTTAATTTAGAATATTTGCAATTAAAAGTTGAGTCTAAAGTTTGTTTCATTACTCCTCCTCTTTAAGTACATAATAAACATCTAAGATATTTTCCTTTGGGCCCAAATCCTTTACAAACCTAAAAAAAATAAAAAAATAAAAATTAAATTAATTTTAATTTTAATAAACTAATTATTTTTACATCACATATCCAATCTCCAGTTGGAACTTTTTTCAAACCATAGCATTACTGATGTACAGATATATTACATTTCTGAGAAAATAACAAATAAAATAATTATAAGAACATATATAATTTTAAACAACAACAATAATAATAGGAATAATAAAAATGATAAAACAAAATATAATTATATAAAAAATTAGAAAAAACAATTAAACTATTAATATTTAAATTTTTGATTTAATTTTTATATTATTTTATTTATAATTTTTTTTTTTTATTTTTTAATTTATTTTTAATTTTTTAAATTTTAATTTTATGCTTATTTTTATTTTACCTCACAAATTAATATATGATTATTTTCATCATAATCCCCTTCATTACAAACTTTACATATATAATCTAACATTCCCTATTTAACAACATCAGTTTATTATGTATGTTTTTTTTATTATTATTACTATAATGTGTTTATTTAATTATTAGTTATATTTTCTTGTTTAGGTAGGCCTTTTTTCGGAGAGTTATTTGTTTTTTAACTTTAATTTTGATTTTAATTTTGCTAAAAATTTGTTCCTTATTGTAATTATTATTATTATTGTTGATCTTGTTCTTGTTGTTGAGAATTTTCTAGAATATTTGTATTTTTACTTATATTTTTTTAAATTTGCGAAGATGTTGACTGGTTGTGTTGCTGTTGTTCTAAATAGTTTAGATATTCTTGTTCTTTTTGAGTTAAAAAATTGAGGTCGTACATTATATTACTGTTGTCGTCATTTGTGTGTTCTTCGCTGAAAAATTTCTAATAGTTCGAAAATTCAGGTTCCATTCTGCCCCCGAGTTCCTGTAAATTTATTTAGTTTTATTAATTACATTCCAACAATTCTAATTCTAGTAAATTTTCTATATATTCGAAATCTAATTTTTTGGCCAACATTAATTATTCTTCTTATTTTTAAAATTTAGTTATATTTTATTATTATTCATTTTCTTCAGTTTCGATTCCGTTAGGATCGGACTCTATATTTTAAATTTTGTTTAATTATTTTAATATTATAGACCTGGTTTCCAAAATGAACATGTCGTCTTTGAAAGTGTATTATTTTATATATTTTTTATTTTGTTCTGTATTTTAATGATAAGACTAAAGATTTTCGAGTTCCTTTTGTTTTTCTTGTTAAATTTTTTAAAAATAAGATTAAGCTTTGTTTTTAACTAAGTTTAGTTTTTCTAATATTTGCTCAGATTATTGAATATTTTCTTCGGATTCTAAATCTTATGAAGTGTTTTAAGTATCTTGTTTGATTTGTTCAGTTGTTTCTGATTAGTTTTGCTCATTTTTTAATTTAAGACTATTTCTATCCAATTGTAATCTTATTTTAGGAGTAAAATTATAAAATTTAATTCTATTTTGTAAGATGGTTAAAGCTTGTTCACTTGTATTTTAGAGTATAAAAGCTCTACTGAAATATTATTAACATACTATAAACCAAAAGACGTGTGGTTTTGTGATTTTAACTGAAAATAATTTAGATTTAAAAAAGAGGAAATTATAAATTAATTAAATAATTTTTATTTCATTATATTTATTATATATTATATGATATTATAAATTAATTAAATAATTTTTATTATATTTTATATTATATATTATTTACTTTATTTGAAGGCAGCCGAATTATAGTTAGGCGAATTTTCGTAGAAGAAGTTATATTCTTCTATAAATTAAGAGTTTTTTCTGAATTAGTTATAAGAATTTACATATTTTTTGATTTCTTTATCATAACTCATAATTAATTCGTCATTTTGGTCTGAGTCATCAGATTCTGTCAGATCACAAAAATCATCTTGTATTTTATTTTTTATTTTTTCCATTTTTTTTCTTTATTTATCTTTTAATTTTTTTTCTAGTTTTAATTTAATTTTTTTCGCTTTTTTAATTTAGGCCTTTCTAAGGGCTTTTTCTTGTTCTAATTTTTCGATTAATAATTGATCGTTATTTAAATTTTAGCCGTCCATTTATTAGACATTTATATCTTTTTTTTGTAGGTTTTATTATTATTAGCAATTTTCCAAATCGTCTTAAGAATTTTCATCTTCTTCTTCGTCATCATCATCGTCATCTTCTTCGGAAAGATTTTCGTCTGAAAAATTATTGATTTTGGAATAATTTTTCTATTCGTTTATTTATTTTTTTGAAACGACGTTGTTAATTTTTTATTTTTTTGAAGGAATTTTTTAATTTTCATTTTAATTTTCTGAGTTCGAATTATTTTCGTTGCTATCGGAATTACTCTCGGAATTTATTTCTTCGTCATCTTCGTCGAAATTTCTTATTTTGGGTCTTTTTTTTATCGGTTTTTTTCCCTTAGATTTTGGAGCCTTTTAAGGAATTTTTTAACTAGACTAGTTTTAATTTTGAATAAAACTTTCTTAATTTTATTATTATTATTTTTTGGCGGGGGTCAATTTTGCAGTTTGATAAGAACTGTTTTTTCTTGAATTTGGGAGCGAATTTATGTCTTGTTAAGATGATTATTATGACTATTGTAACTGTGAAAGGTGTTTTTCTAAATAGTGTACTATATTTTCATTTATTAGTCCTTATTTATCTTTATTTTCTTCAGACTGAATTTTATCAAAAGATTATTTTTATTCTTTTATTTTGTTTTAGGGATTTACTTGATTAGGCAATTTATCCACTAAAGTTTTTTCACTGTTTATTTTTTCAACATACAGAATATCTGATTGAACAGAATCTTATGATGATTTTTTTTAATTGTTTTGGGAAAAAAATTATTTTAGGGATACTTATTTTAGTTATTTATTTTAATTTTGGATATTTCCGTTGCTTATTAAACCAGGCTATTTGCTTACTGCACTTGCTTTGACGTTGAAATCTTCTGGGGAAATTTCTTTTTATTCATTATAATTAACTACCTTTTATCCAGACAGGTTAAGTTAGGAAGAACTGTTTGAGTTTTATGCTTATTTTTATGAAATTATTGTCTTTTCAGTCAAAATTTTAGGATTTTTTTAAGGTCTACCTTTTTATTTTTACTTTATTTGATTTTAACTCTCAGATGAACTTTTTTCAATATATTAATTTTCATTAAATTTTTTTAATTTATTTTACCCTGCTTGTTCATCTTAAATTTCTAAACTATTTAAAAAATTAAAATTAAAAGAATAAGTGTATAAATACAAAATGCTAATTTTTTTTATAATATATAGATAAAAAGATAGGAATTTTGTTAATTTTGAGTTAATAGCTCATGATAGAAAAGTTTGTAATTTTTGATAAAAGGGCATATTTAGCACGAATAAATGAAATTTTTAAATTATATTCTAGAATTAGTTGATTACCTATTAATACTTTTTCGAATTATGTTTTTACCCTAATCGATTAGAATATTTTCATGGGAGTGGGATTCAAAATTCTAAAATTGTTAGTATTTTTGTAAATAAGGTAAAAAAATGTCGCTATTAATTATTTTATCGGCAACTTGATTTTGAGAATTATCGAATGAATCTTGTTTATCAAGCGAAGATTTTTGATTTTTGAGGTTTTTTTTATTTTTTTTGTTTTCTTCATTTTTTTAGAATTTTTGTTATTGCTGAAAAATGGAATTGTTATTTTGTGTTTTTTCTTCTTGAATTAGCTCCTTTTTGTTTTAAATAACGTTACTTTGTTACTTTTCCAATAGTCTTTTCATTTAGATTTTTTTATTTAATTTTTATATTATGTCATCTTCTTCGTTTGACCCCCTAAAGTTAATTTTATTTAAATTCTTAAATAATTATTAAATAGTATGCAAGATGGTGAATTAAAATACGTAATAAAAATAATTTTCTTTCCAAAATCATTTAAAATAATTAGTAAAATTAATGAAAAATAAATTGACATAAATTTTTTTACATTTTATTTGAATTTTCTTGGTTTTTATTAATGATATTACAATTAAGTTACTATTATTGTTTTTTGCTATTTTGATATTTTTTTGTTTTTTATTTTTATTTTGCGCCTTTTATAATTTTTCTTAATTGTAAAATATAAGGTTGGATAATTAATAGAGCCATAAATTACAAACAAATAATATTATTTCATTGTTCAGAGAAAGTATTGGTTTAATTATTTGCAAAAATTATTATTTATTGATTTAAATAAAAAAAAATTGAGATAATTAATGAGAAGTAAATAAGTAGTTTGAATTAATTTACACAAATAAATATATTAATATTATTACTACGCTTAATTCATAAAAAAAAAAAAAAAAAAATATACAAAATAGTTATTGTACCTAATTTTCTCTTTTAAATTAGGTATAAAAAATATTCTTAACTATTAAACTAAATAATGATTAATTAAGTATCATATTGAATATAAAATTATCCATAATGATGATTTATTTTTATATATAAAAAGAATTTTAATTCAATTTATTTACTCATAATTAGATATGAAGATAAATAAATTTTATTACTTTTAACCTTAATTCATTCATTTTTTTACACTAATTCAATTTTAACTATAAGGATAATAATATTGTAAGTAATTGATTTTTGGATTTTTTTAATTAAATATTTTTTAATTTGTAATAAATTATAATACCATAAAATTATAACAATTGTTCTTTTTATATAATATTTTATCATATTTTTTTTTATATAACATAAATTATATTTTTAAAAAAACATATTTGTTGTCATATAAGTTTTTACAAAAAATATAATAAAATTAAAAATAAATTAAATTGAATAGAATTAATTAATTATATCAAATATTCATTGCATATTTTGTATAATAAATTTAAATTTATTAATGATTTAAAAAAAGATTATTTAAATATATTTTTTTTTAATTATATTTAACTTATATTTAAATCTTCTTAATTTTATTAAGAATATTATAGAATGAATATTTAATAGAATATTCAGTTTGTAGTTAATTAATTTTAATTTAAATTTCTTTGTTATTAAGACATAAAAAAAATTTTTGATATAAATTTATATATTTAACTTAAGAATATACTTTGTAAGGTAAAATTAAATATTAAATTTGCATTTATTTTTATAAAAAATGTTTTTACTCTATTTGTTACTTTTAGTGTAAAATAAATTTATAAACTTTATATTTAAAATTACATATTTAATTATTTAAGATATTAATATTAGTTCAATTAGCATTATTAATCTTTATTTTTATAATTAAAGTTATCCAATATTTAATATAAACAAATTATTATATTTAGGAATTGTAAAATTTAATTATAAGTTATAATTTATTATATGATATTTTAAAACTGAATATTATTTTTATGATTAAATTGTTTATTAATTACTTGTTACCAAATCTTTAGAATCGTTTGATTATTTATAATAGAGTAATTAGCTATAAAACTTTTTATTCTATAAATATAATATATAGATATTAATTGATTATATGGGTATTTGTATATATGTATATAAATTAGCTGAGTGATTAATTGTAATTTATTTTGAATAAATAAAGTTATTTGCCTTCCAATAAATTTATTTAAAAATTATTTTCACTGAAGTAATGTGAATAAAAATAAATAAAAACAAAATAAAATATATACCATTGATTGAATAAATTATCAAGTGAGATGATAAAAAAAAAAAATTCATATAATAAATAGCAAAAATTAATTAAATAAAATAAAATAAAAACTAAACAATAAGATAAAAAAAAAAAAAAAATTATTTTAACAAATTAAATTTAAAATTGTTTTTTATCAAAAGGAATCAGTAATTAATAATTGAAAGTTAAAAAATAATTTTAAAAATTAAAAAGTATTAAATGGAAGAAAAAATAGATTAAAATCAGAGTTCTTCTTCTAAGACAGTGGAAAAGCCTAAAAATAAAAATATAATAATAGTTAATCATATTTAGGACAATTTGATGGAAAAATTTAACTAGTAGTCAGACTAATAATTGGCAGACAAGTCTTAAAAGCAGCTAGATTAATCTTAAAAAAGGGAAAAAAGTAGCGAAAATAGTAGTTCTTAGTAAGTTAACAACAATTAAAAAGGAAATTTTATTTAGAATTCTTAAAAAATTAGAGAAAATAGTAATTAAGGTAAAAAAAGTACTGTTGATAGTAGCGTAAATAATGGAAACAATAATAATAATAACAATAATAATAATAACAGTAATAAAAATAACGAGAATAGTTTTTAAAAGTTGACTGGAAATGGAAATAATGGGAAAGCTAATATTAATTTTGGAAGTAATTTAGCATAAATATTTTCGGGATAAAATATGAATTTGAACCCTTTAGGCTAAGGAATGGATTTGAATAGATGTAATAATTTTTTTTTTTTTTATTTTTATTTAATTTGAGATTTTAAGGAATTTGATATGGATATTTTTAAGATTTATTGTTTATTTTTTAATTTAAAACTAAATTAAAAAACTTAAATTAAATTTAATTAGTATAAGAAATGATGGGTTAAACTCAACAGTAGTAGTAAATTAAGTGGCCTGTTAATAATTAATAGTAGCAGTAAAATTAGCAAACAGACTAAAATAATAAATTATAATAATAGTTTAAAATGTTTTAATAGTAGTAATAATTTTTATAGGCTCTTAAAACAGTTGAAAATTTTAATTAGTAATAGCAATAATAATAAAAAATAAATTTCCCTGTGATTCCAGGCGCTTCTTCCTTTTTAAGTCCTCCTTAATATGATTAAAATACAAATTATTTTTCTGAATTTTGGCAATTATATTTGAGAAATGAGATCATAGTTCAGCAAATGAACGAATATTAAGATGAAATTAAAGACCTAAAAAACAGACTGGAAAGAGTTGAAGTATATATTTTTAAAATAATTTTATTATTTTAAATTTCATTTTATAATTTTAAATTTCATCATTTTATAAAATAATAAATTAAAATAGGAAAAATTGGATTATATGGACGGAAACGAAAATTCATCGTAACAATTAAAACTTAAAAAGAAGTAAAGAAGATGCGCTTAAGAAATTGATAAAAATTACGTGGTAATTATAAATTTAATTTTAAAATTATTTTTAATATAGTTAAATTATAATTATTTTTAATTATTAATAAATATTTATTATTTATTATTTTATTTTAATTATTTTTATTAATTTTTTATATAAGTGCCCATATTAAGACTGTAAAAAATAATATGGAAGTGAAGTTTCCTTGAATTTGCATATAAAAATTAAGCACAATGGAGGAAATAAAACGGAAAGAGAGAAATTAGTGGTAATTTTAAAAATAATTTATTTTTAATTAAATTTATGAGATAATAAAAAAATAATTACTTTAATTTTATTAAATTTTTATAGAGAAGTATTTTCTTAGCTTAAGCAAATGGGGAAAAAGTACCTGAACATGAAATTAATTTACCACCTGGTTATATATAGGTATCAAATTATATAAAATATTTTTAAGATTTTAAAATGTAATAATGGTTTAAATTTTAGTTATTTTAATATTAATTTATTATTTAAGGAATATAAAGAAAGTATGATTAAGTTATAGAATTCTACTAAATTGACGAGCAAAAATGATGACAATTCTTAATGCTAAGATGATACTTAAAATTAGGACAGTTAATTGTAATAAATTTAAGAGGCTTAAGCTTTGTAATAAAGCATGGACGTGAGCAATAATAAATAAGAATATATAAATTAAATGGAATAATAAGATAATTAAAGCAATAATTAATAAGACTCTAATAATTAATAGATTTAGTAAAAAAATGACGATTAAAATTAAACTACAGAGAAAAAGAGGTCTTATAGTTAATAGGAAGAGGATTTGGATGAGAATAAAAATGGTTAAAATTAAAATAGTGAGGAAAATTAATAGTAAAAAAATTTAGAATATTAAAGTGCTGAGAAGAAAAAAGAGTTTGAAAAAAATTAATAATAATTAATTAACAGTGAAATTTAGTAGACTGTGAAAAAGCACACTTTGGCTAGTGATTAGTAAAAGTTGATGGAATAAGAGTGAAAAATTATTTTTAATAGATAATTAAATTAATTAGTAAAAAAATATTGTTTAATTTTATTTTAAAATAAATGATGGACAATATTTAAAAATCTGGGAAAAAAAATGGGAAAAAAATTTCAAATTACAAATTAAATTTAAAAAATTAACAAATTAAATATAATTACATAAATAACCAAGAAGGAAAAATTAATAATTTATTTGAAAAATATTATATTTTATAATAAGTAAATTATTTACAAATAAATTGAATGGGTTAAAGTTAAATATTTTTTAATGAATGATAGATAGTAATATGCCTTTTTATAAATAATTCTATATATTTTATATATAATTTTTTAATTTATTATTAATATAATTATTTATCTATATCTTATCAAAATATTTCAATTATCTTTTTTTATACATATACAGATCTTTATTATTAGTTAAAATTTGTATTTTTAATAGTTAAATTCAAACAATTTTTTTTATTTATTTCCTTATTTTATTTAATTTTTTACTAAATTTAAAATTAGTTGAACAAAAATTAATTTATACAATCTAATAATTTATTTTTTTATTGTAATATGATTATAAGTATATTGACCATTTCAAAGAATTTCAAGTTGATTAATAGAAACAGATTTATATAGGTCTTTTATTTAAGCTAATAATTATTTATCTTTCGTATTGAACCTTATTAAAACATCTTCTAATTATGGAAGTTATATTATTATTTTTTTTATTTCTTATGCTAAATATATCTTTTTATTGTCAGATTATTGGTGGCTTTAAAAATATTTATTATAAATATATATTTAATTTATATATAATATAGTAGCAATTTATTTTTACTGCAAATTTAGATGAAAATATTTCAGGTATTTAAGTTTATTTAAATTGCAATTTTTAAATTATGCTACATCGTCTAGATCTATATTATTTTACCTATAAAATAAAATTTTTTATTGATTTTTATTGTATTTTAAAGTCATAAAAATAAATTGTTGTGTTACGGTAAATTAAGCTTTATTTTTTTTAAGAATGGTATATTGTTTAATTATGAAAGAATATTTATCAATCCTTAAATTGTAATTCCACATTCTGTAAAATGAAGTCTTACTTCTTCTAAATATCTAAACCTATAAACCATATACTCTAACAAGAAAAACACTCCTGAATCATTTAGGTCAATTTAGCTTATAAATTTATAAATTTTAGTTAAAATCGTTTCATATTTATAAAATACTATATTTTAATAACACATAAAAATTTAAAAGAATATATTAAAAAAAGTTTCAAGAAAATAATTTAGTTTTAAATTAGCGAAAAAGTTATAAAACAATTTAAGCTAAAGTAAATAAAATATCTGATATAAAATACTTGACATATGATAATATAATTTATATATATCTAACTAAATTAGATAATATATAATATATAATATTATATAATATAATATATAATATGTAATATTTTTACTCGAATCCAAGACTTATATATTTGAGATCGTGGTTTAATACTGGTTTAATATTTTAGCTAATTAGTTAGGCGCCTGAGATTTCTGGATCAAACCATTATTTATTAAATTTTATAGTTAATCTTTCTAAAAAAGGGTATTCGGACTGATTAGGTCTTGAAAATTCATTTTTTTTACAGTTTTCATAAAATTCTATATAGTCATTATACTCTCTGGCTAGAATTGCAATTGAGTTGTACTCAGTGAGAAATTTTTGGTAGATTTCTAGTAATTTTTGAGTGTTTTTTAGGTGGGGCTTGAGGGCCTTGAGGTAGAGGATTTGGTATAGTTTAATTCTTTTTTTGTAGGAGAGTTCTTCGATGAAGGGGTTTTGCAGGTGGACGGTTTTTTTTTGTTCTATTATATTTTCGTCGGTGTTAAAACGATCGTTTATTTCGTTGTTGGAGGATTAGCCGCAATTTCCCATGTTTATTTTATTATTTTATTTTATTCTTTTTAGGGTTTTTTTTTTTTGTATTTTGTGTAGTTTTATTTTTTGATAAAAAATGGAGATGAAGTGTGGAGAAATTTTAATTATTTAGATTGGAATTTTAAAAATAAAGTAAATGGGATTTTCGGGTTTTATATGATTTATAATTTTTTTGAGGTGAATTATATATTAAGAATGGGAAAATTATAAGTTGATGTAATTAAGTAAAATTAATAGAATTAATATAATTATAAAATTATTTTAAAAGTTTTAATCATAACATATTTCTTATAACTCATATAAATTCCTAGTATATTTTTTAAGAACTAATAACCTAACCTAATATTATAATTTTTAATTCAGAAATTATAGGGAAAAAAAAATAAATTAGATTAAATTTTAATAAAAAATAAAATAGAATAAAATTAAAATTAAGGAAAAGATTTTTAAATTTTTAAATGGAAAACGAGAAGAAATTTTATTTGATAAATTTAAATATAATTTTACTTGGGTTAGGTTTTATAGGAGGCTAATTATATAAAGAGATAAAGGATATGAGATAAAGAAAATAAAATTTATAACATTTAAAAAATTCTCCTATATATACTCCAAAAGGATTTAAAAATGAGTTCTCTGTAATGATAAATTAAATTAACAACAATAAAGAAAATTAAGGCTAAGAAAATCCTCAATAAGAAATAAAGCCATAGGTAAATTTAATTTATTAAATAGGTTATTTTTATTATATAAAAAATAGATAAAATTTGAAATTAGTTTGTAATTTAAATTTATTATTAAATTTTTATATAAATAAAATTAGAGCGTATTTGATAATTCAGATGTTGTTAAGGTTAATGATTTTGAATTTATTATTAAGAATATTATGGTTTAGGGAAAGGTTCACAGTTCTGAGTATTTTACATCTTAGTATAATTAAGAAAAAAAATTGATCCACAAATATATATAAAAAGATTTATTATATTCAAATGATAGACTATGGAATAAAAAAAATATAATGAAAATTGATGAAAAGAAATAATCTGAATTAGAAATGAAAGAAGTAAAAAAGAATAAAATAATATAAATAATATAAAAATATAAAAATTTGTAAATTTAGATGGATTATTTTTAAAAAAGGATTTGAAGATATAATAGGTGCCATTTTTTTAATTAAAGGAGGGGAAATTTTATAAAAGCGTAAATATTATGACAAATTTAAACAAATAAGAATAAAAAGAAGAATAAGAATAAATTATTGTACATAATAGTTGGGAAACTATTGTATTAGAAAAATGTTTGGATTGGAATAAAATTATTAAAGAATAAAAAGAAGTAAATTTTATTAAAAAATTGATGGTAGATTTGGGTTTATTTATTGAGATTATAATTGGATTAGTTTTGAAAGATACATTTTATATTAAGCCATTGTTTTTTAAAGGGTAAATTAAACAATTTTAAAGATATTATTTTATATATAAAATATGGTTAAAATTATAATATATATAAATCTTTTTTTTAAATAGAGTTGAAATGGGAAATCTTATATAAGAAAAAGGAATTTCATTAGGGTATGAATTAATAATTTTTATTATGAGATATATTTTAATTTTATTTTTTTATATATTTTTTAATTAAATTTTTATGCATATTTTTTAGGAGTATAATGTGTATTTTTGGAGATATAAAAGTTAATTTAATTGATAATTAAATGACAATTGAGAGTCCTCTTTATTTTTTTAATGGAAAACAAGAATTAATGAAGTACACTTAAAAATAAATAACTAGAAAATAATTAAAAATTTTAGGTTTGGGATTTTTGTCTTTATTTGGGTGCTATTAAGTTTTTAAGTTGATAAGAAAAATTCAGCAAATAAATAATAAAAATTAATTGAAAAGAGAGCCTAACAAAAATGTAGAATAAATGAATGTTTTATAAGAAGTATTTGTAGTTGATAATAATAAATTTGACTTAAATTTTTAGTGTAAAGTGTGTAAAAACAGACAAGCATCAATAGTCTTAATTCCATGTAAACATTTGGCCTTTTGTAAAAAATGTATAGAAGGTAAGTTAGAAGATAATTAAGTTTTGGAAAATGATTAAAATAGGAATTAGGTGTAGAATTAATAGGACATAAATTAAAATAATAATAATAACAATAATAATAATGTTAGATAAATTGGTAGAGTTTAGAAATATTTAACTGAATTAAAATAATTTAGATAAGAAGTTAATTTTAAAAAATACAAGGTTAAATAAGGCGGATTATGCCCTGTTTGTTATAAATATTATTCTTAAATTGGTTAGATATTTATTCCTTGAAAAATTTTTTAGTTTTAATATATTTGTGTACATAATTTAATTTATATTTATATGTATTGGTGTAGGTTTAACTAAAATTTAATATATATTTTCAAAGAGTTCAGTTTTTCTTATAATGAATACGGATAATATTATTTTTTTATATTATAAAATTAGTTTTTATTTATGGATTTAAAAATTTTTAAATATTTGATAAAGTTATTTTTTTTTGTATTAATTTTAGATAAAAAAAGAAATTAAAATTTACATTGTTTCTTTTGGAATAGAAGCCTTTTAAAAAAATTATGTGTAATAAAGGCTTTAAATTAGAAAAAAATTGAAAATGTGATAATTAAAATTTTTAAAATATTTAATAATTTATTTTTGAAAAAAATAAAATAAAAATAAAAAATAATAAAAAAATAGACTATAAAAAAAAAAACAAGTAAAAATATAATGTCCACTGATAGAGAGTCATAAGCCAGATTAGTAACTATAAAAATTTATATAATTTAAATAAAAATGTAGTTAAATTAATATTAATATTAAAATGTTAATTTTTAGTTGTTAGAACTCGAAAGAGATTTAATGGTTTCAGCTTAAAAAGTTAAATTATATGATAATTCAATCAATTATTTAAAAAAAAATATATTAAAAAGTCAAATAACTATGAAAGAATTGACTCCTTTAAATGATGACCACAAAACATTTAGACCTTTAGGAAGAGCGTAAATAATTTTATTATAATAAATATTATAAAGTTTTAAAAGCTTAAATTTTTAAGAAATAATAATTAAATAAATTATAAAAATTAATAATTATAATAATTAATATTATTTTTAAAAAAATAGCTTTATTTAGAAAGGAAAATAAGATATTTTAGAAGAATTAGAATTAGTAATTAAAGGAAATAATGATGATATTTAAGAGTATAATGTAAGAAAAAAAATTTTTTATTTGTTAATTTTTTTATTAAAATTTAATTTATATAATTAAAGAAACATAAAGAAGAATTCACTAAAAAAACTATGGATTTAGACAAGAAATTGTAAGAAGCTATTTAAAAATATTAAGCTATGAAAAAATGAATAAAAAAAAACTATTTATTTAATAAATATAAATATACTACTTATTTTAAAAATTAATTAAAATGTAATTAAAAGATTTATTAAATAATATTTATTATAAATCTATATTAATATAAAATTGGTTTAGATTAAAAATTCATTTATTAAATTTTATTTGGGAGATTCAAGTTTTAAAAATAAAAAATGGAAAAATATAGAATATTTTTTATTTAAATATTTAAATTTAAATATAGTTTTATAATTGATTACAAATTTTTAAAAAGAAATTACAACAATTATAAATAATAAATTATTATTATAATATAATATTATTATTTTAATAAATAGTAAAATTAAAAAGAAATGTAGGTAAAATTTCATTATTTAATAGAATTATCATAGTTAAAAATTATTCGTCAAATTTTAAATTAATTGAAATGAAATGAAATATTTGTTAATTATTTTTTTTTATTTTTTTTATTTTCTGTAATAACAATGAAAAAAAATAAAAAGTATAAGTATCAAGCTTAAATAGAAATTTAAATGTTTTAGTTATTTTGTTGATTTTTGTTTTTTTTACCATTTTATTATTTTTATTGCAAATTATCTTTATTTTAATTTTATTTTTTAATTTCAGTTTTTGAAAGTTCTTTGGTATTTTCCTGTTGGAAAGGGTTTTAGTGAGAAAATCTATTTTTTTTTTATTAATTTTATTATTATTTTTAAATAATTGGATTTTTGTGTGAAATATTATGTCCATTAGTTGAAGGCTTTATAGTATTGGAAAAATTGGTATTAATATTATTTAAGGGAAGATTATTTTCTTGTTCTTCTTACAAGTCTATATTAATTCTGTTATTTAAACCTTGTTCATCTATAAAATTATTAGTAGTTTAGTTTAGATGAGCTCCATTTTGATTCAATATACAATGCTATTAATTTATATGATTGCCAAAAGAAGATTTATAGTTTATATTTAATTCTTCAGTTTCGTATTCGTCGTCATGTTTTTTAACGTTAGAGATCTCATCTTCTTCTCCCATTATTCTTTTTGTTATAATAGTGACGTAAACAACTGTTAAAGCTGTGATTGAGAGCATTATGTAAAAAATTACTTTAGATCTGAAATTATGTTCGCTGTCAGGGTTTACGAAATCGCCCATTTCGCTGCCTAAAATGACGTACCACATAGAATAAACCATAGAAATTGGGTAATACATAGTACAAATGTCGGAATGTTTGTAATTAAAGACTGCGATAAAAAAATTTTTGAAAAGCATGGGGGCTTCTAGAATTGCGAGCAGAAAAAGAGATTTTCTGGCTTGTTGTTACTGTAATTTTCGGAGGGCTTTATAAATTTTAGTTTATTAGATTTTTTCTTGAACTGTTTGTCTAAAATATTTTCGAGCAAGGAAAATATTGAGGGCTGTTCCTGATATTTTGGCTAAAATTGCTAAGAAAATTGCAAGCCAAGTGTTTTAAATTATATAGCCCATGCCCATTTCGTAGGTTAAGATGGGAAGACCTATATTTACTGCTAAGATTCCGAAAAAAACTAGAATTAAATATCCCAAAGGGCCTAGTTTTGCTATGTAATTTGAAAATTCTAGTATTTTTTCTTTGTCTATGTATTTTTTGGCCAAGAAGAATAGGGGCAGGCCGATGAAAGTGAGAATTGCAATTTTTTTCCAGTTTTTTTTGAAAAATTTCTCGATTTTGTTTTTGTAATACTGTGCGTTGTAATTTGTTTAATCAATAATCATAATTAAAATAATGATAATTGAAGTTTAATTTTTTTATTTTTTTATTTTTATGTTTTTTTTTTGTTATTTTATTGAATATAATTATATAAAACGAATTAAAATTCCTGAATTTATAAGAAAGAAAAAATACTAATTATAATTACACGTTTGTTAAAGGTAAAATTGAAAGTTTTATTCAATTTTAATGAATGTTTTTATTTATTTTTTTGTTTAATAATATTTATTATCCTAATTAATTAAAATTGTAAAAGCTATTTTAAGACACAACTTTATAAATTACTAGCAATTTTAATTTTACTATTTATTATTATATTTATTTTTTAATTTTAATTAACTTATTTATTCCTTATTCCTTTTTAGTAAATTAAAGTTTTAGGTTAAAACTCAAATTTTTCTGTAAAAAAGCAGATATGCATCTACTGTTTATTATATTTTTCCAAATGAAACTTCTTTTACTATTGAATCATTGAATTGGAACCATTTTTATTAGCCACTTAATTAAATATAAAAAAGTCAGATAACAAAAATTATTTGTATTTATATAATAATTTTTTATTATTTATTATTTATTATTTAAAAATGATAAATACATAAATTTTGTAAGTTTTTTAATTACTCTTAATTATGTTTAACATAAGCTATATAGTGACCAGAGTTTAGAGTTCCAGAATGCTCTACAATTCCGTACAATTCATAGTTAAACATTTTTTTTTCTCCTTTTAAAATTTCATCATCAAGAAACTCATCATTTTTGGCTAAATTTAAATTAAAATTTAAATTAAATTTAAATTAAAAATTAAAAATAAAATTTAAATTAAAAATTAAAATTAAATTTCAAAATTTAAATTAATAAATTAGTTGAATAATAAAATTTTATATAAAAAAAGTAAAAAAATGGAAAAAGTTACTTTTAATCATAGTATAGGAATCTAGGTTAAGTTTTTCTTTGAAAATAACTTTTGCGTTATTTTTTTTGAGTCCATCATTTGTGACCATAAATCTTTTTAAGGCAATATTGAGAACGGGAGGAAGATCATAAAGATAGAATTTTCTGAGTGCTTTATTGGAATCAGAGCATTTTTCGCATTGAAAATAATTTTCGGATTTATTTAGCAGTTCAAAACTGGCAAATTCGTTTAGACATTCTTCTATTGTGATTTAATGATTTTTTTAATCTTCTAATTAAAAATACACACTTGGCTCGTACAGAAGGTCGGAATCTTTATCGAAATCTGGGATTTTGGTTTTTTTTAGCTGTTCTTTGTCGACGAGCTGGTATATGTCGTCTTACTTTTTTTTTAGAAAATTTTAGAAAAAAAATAATTAAAATTAAAAATATTAATATGAAAGTTATTTTTTTATATAGTAAAGGTTTTTGAAAGCTTTAAAATTTATAGAAAAATTAAAATAAAAATTAAAAGGGATAGTTACTTCGTTTTCGCAGTTATCATCTTGTTATTTTTTTAGTTCATCTTTAAGATTTTGTTCATTATCATTATCTTTTTCTTCTTATTGTTATTGTTCAGATTGGTCGGGGTTTGATTTTTTTCTTTGTTGTTTTTTGTTTTTTCGTTGTTATTTTTTGTTTTTTTACTTTCTTTGGTGCTTGGAAGTGGGTTGTTCTTCGTGGTACATTACTCTTGAACCAGGTATTTAAACTGATAAATCCATGAAAAAATCGAAAGTTCTACTAATTTATTTACATTCTAAGCACTTCACTTTATAAAAAAAAATTAATTTTAATTTTAAATTTAATTTTTGTATCTGAATTTATTAATAAAAATTTGTTTTATTACGATAGTTGACAAGATAACCTCCAAATAGATTTTCAATAAAGGTTAGTTTTGATTTGGTTTTGTTGATTTTTTCTGAATTTCTTTAAATTGAGTGCCAAGCTTCTTCTCCCAGAGATAAGGAATCTTGATTTTATAGCAATTTTAATATTTGAATATAAAATTTTTAAATTATCATTTATTATATAAATTTTAATGTATTTATAATTATATATTATATATTATATTATAAATATTATATTATAAATATTATAATATAAATATTATATTATATATCATATATATTTTATATTATATATTTTTTATATTTATTTTTTATAAATTTACCTAATAAACATCTGAGTAATTCTTGGGCATCTTCTTCTTAGAATGTTATGAATCTGGTAAACAAAATAGAGATATTTTTGAAAAGTGCAGAAGGGTTAAGAGAATGTTTTTTTTTTTAAAATCCATCTAATAATAATTTTTGAAACTATTGATTGATTCTTGCTATAGATTATCCTTGAGAATTTTAACTTTAACTTTAATTATAGTTATTATTTTAATCGAAATTTTGTTATTTTTTTTATTTTTTTTTGTCTTTTTTGGATTTTTTTGAGTATTATTAGGTATCGTACTGGTCTGGATAAGAGTCTTAAAAACCTTATATTAAATGGTCTTAAGAGTTTTCTTAATCTTGGTGTATTTGTTGGATTTTATTTTCATCTTAAAAATCATTTTATTCTAAATCCAGGTAAAATTATCTTAGCTGATTTGTACCGTTTAAACACTTTTTACAAATTAAAGTATAATTTAATTTTTATAATTATAATTTAATTTTATGTTATAAGAAAATTAAATTAAGTTACTTGTAAAACTGAATTGAAAAAACAAGTATTTCCGATATTATCAAGTCCAAATATCGAAGATAGAGTAGAATTATTATTAGAATTAGATTTTTGGTTTTTATCTGAATTACTTATGGGATTTCCGGACAAATTTATTTAAAAATTATTTTATTTAAAAAAGTTAAAAAAAAATTTTTTTAGATCCTCGCAAAACTCTTCTAATTTTTTATATTTTTTATCTTCTTCGTCATCGAATTCAAGTAGCTAATTTTCGAGATCTTCTTAGCCTATAAAATATAAAAAGTTATAAAAGTAGCAATTTTTTTTATTAAAATTTAAAGGATGAAAAAAAAAACAAAAATAAAAAAAAAAATATTTACAGTCAAAACAAAAGATATAGAACTTAGACAAATGAATGGAAATTTTATGTTTTTTTTAAGTTTATTCGAAATGGTTAGAAATACAGGCGTTTTCTGAATTTTCAGTACAAGCTATTTTTCCACAGTCTAAACAGAAATATAAATCTTTGCTTTGTTCTTCTTTGTGGAATTGCTGAAAATCACATTAATTTAGAGATTTTTTTTTTTTTAAAAGGTTTCCTATTTTGTCTCTTGATTGGTACTTTAAGTGAATAAAAAAAATAAAAAAATAATATAAAAAATAATATAAAAATTATAATATATAGAAATAGATTATTTTATTATAATCTATTTAATTAATTATTGTTTAAAAAATTAAGTTTTTTTTAGGTTTTTTGCTATTTAATTTTGATTTTTATGATAATTTATTGGTTACTTTTGTGTAGTGGGGACATAATTTCATTTTTGTTGGGGGATTTGATTGGATTTATATGTTATTTGTGTTTAGTTTTTATTTGATTTTAAATTATTTTTATTTTTTAATTTTTTTGACAATTTGTAGAATAAGTAGAATTGGATTTTCAAAATTAAAAATTAAAGTTTTATTAGAAAATATATAAAATTTAAGAAAAAGAGGGGTTATATTTATTTATTTAATTTTTAAATAGAAAATGATTTAAATTTAGTTAAAAAAATTATTTATTTTAATTTAATAAATATATATCAGAGCTAAGGGTACTCACTGTCATCTTTTGCGTAAGTAAATAATTATTTTTTGGGTTCATTTTTTTCCTTTTTTAGTTCAAAATTTGGTAAACTTTCGCCTGTGTTTTACTGGAAAATTTGGTTGTATTTTTCCAATTATTAGTAGACTTCTGAAGAATGTAATTTAATTTATTATTACATTTAAACGTTTAGAAATTTGATAATATCTTATTGACTTTATAATTTGTTATAGTAGTCGTTGATTCTAGTTAAGTGGTCTAAATATTCAATTAGAAAATCTTCTTGTTATTCAGATTCGTCTAAATATTATTATTATAATTTTTAAAGGTCGTAATAATCATTAAGATTTTTATAAAGTTCATTTAAATATTGAATAGTTTCTTCAAATTATTATATATCTATTTCTTGGACATTTACTATATTTGCGTTAATTTTTTTGTGCAAAATTTTACAGTTTTCTAAATTTTTGTTGAGAACTGTGTTTTATTAGATAACTTTTTCATCGGTGTCAATGTTAAAATATTGTTTAATTTATTATTAAATTTAATTAATTTTGTTGTTTGCTTTAAAAAGTTGCTCTTCTATTTCCTCGTCGTCGAAATATAAATCTTTATTAAAAATTGAGTCTAATTGTTCTGAAAGCAATTTAGCCATATTGTAGTTTACTAGTTTGTAAGAGAAATTTTGAAAAAGGTCTGTTAAAATTTAGGTTTTATTTGTGTGAAAATTGAGGGGAATTTTTCTTATTAAAGGGTCTTAAATTGTAAGAAAATTGAGGTTTTTATTTTATTGAGTTTTAAATGTGTTTATTTGAATGAGTGGTCTATCTTATTGGTTCAAACTAAAAATAAAGTTGTAAAATTTTAAAAATTATTCGAAAAGGTCAAAAACTGTTATATTTGGAGGTTGTATAGGGTTGTAATTGAATCTGCTATTATATTTCATTATTTCATTTATATCTTGCTAGAATTCAATAAGTTCAGTCGAGACACTTATGTAGCTTATTTTAGAATATATTTTGTTTTCAAATGACAAATTATCAGAATGATTAATGTCTTATTGCTATTTATTGTTTTTATTGTTATATTTTTATTTTTATAGTTCTCTTTATTTTTGAGTTTGAATATGTTGTAAGGGGGGTAGAATTTTGTTTTCTTTTAAAAAAAAGACCATCATTACAAAAATCCTGTCTAAATCTCTGAAATCATTATCAAGTAGTTCGTTAGATTGAAAGAAAAAGTAAATTAACTAAAAAAGTTGATAATAAATATCTATATTTTCTTGCTTTTCTAAACCCTATTATTAAGCTATCATTTTGGGAAGGTTCAAATATTAAGTGTAAAGGTAAGAATTGAAAGTAAAATGGTCATTATTTAGATCAATTGTAATTGTATACTGATATTTAAGCGATATCAATTAAATTTACGGAATTTTTTACTATAATTTTAAATTTGCTCTGAAATTATTTAGAAAAAATTCTTATCTTTCCATTATTTGACAAATTTCTGTAAGAAATAATTCATCTTATTATTTTCTTATTAAAAAAATAATGATAATAATAAAAATTATGGGATTTATAGAGTGAATAAAAAATAAATAAAGTAAAATTTATAATCTAGACAAATTAAATAAATAATTTGTAGTAGAATATTTTTTTACATATTTTATATTTTAGGGTAAATAATGGTTAATTAAACTGGGGCTGTAATAAATTGACAATTTATATTATAATAGCCATATTATTGTACTTCAATTTCTGAGTTTACTAAATTTTAAAGGAAAAAGTTTAAATTTTCGACGAAATTTTTGTACTCATTATCAATTTCATAATTTAAAGGGTGTTTTAGGTTTTGAAGGATAAATTTTAGTTATTTTTCGGCGTTGTTTTGTTTGTAGCTGAATTTTTCGGGGTTTTTTTAGTTTTTGTTAGGTTGAAATTGTTGGTCTTGATAATAAAAATCTTGGTTTTGGAAATTTTAGTTTTGGTATTTATATTAAAAATCTTCATTTTCGTTTTCATTTTGAAATTAAAAATTTTCATTTTCATATTAATTTTCATTATAATTTTTATATTAAGAGTTGTTTTGGGAAAGATAGCTTTTGTTTTTTTGGTTTTGAGAGTTAAAAGAGGAGTTTTGGATGCGTGATTTGTTTTGTTGGTTTAGGTTTATTTTGTTTTGGTTTTTGTATTTTTGATTGGGATTGTGAGGATTTTTGTACATTTTTTGTATTTTTTTATTGTAATTTTTAAAGAAAGTATTATGATAAAAAATTGTTGACAGAATTAATAGTAAAAATAATTTACTTTTATTTTAAATTGAGTATAATCTTTTATTTAAGTAATCTATTTAAAATATTAACTGAAATTGCTTAAATTATATTTTAAATTGTATATATATAAATATATTTAGAATATGTGATGCTAATTTTTTATTATATTATTTAAATAAGGTTTATTTTTACTATATCTACTTTTTCTAGTAATAAAATTAAGTATATAAGTTTTTTTATATGATAAAACAATAACTTTTGATAATAATAATTAAAAAATATTTTATTTCTAACTAAAAAATAATTAAAGTTGTAATTTTTTAATTATTCTAAAAGTATTATTATTTTGAAAAAAACAAATAGGGGAAAACAGAAAAAGCAAATAAAAAATTATTATTAGGTTTATAAAGTTATTCAATATAAAATAAAAAAAAATATAATAATAGATATTCATATAAAAAAATCAGTTGTTTAAATAAATAAGATTTAAAATTTACTTAGATATTATAGTAAAATATAAAAATGAGATCTTTTACAGGAACATAGAAATAAGTTACGAATGTTGATAAAAAATTAATAAATTAATTTAACGCAACTAAGGGACTAACTTCACAATTGAAGCAAAATAGAGCAAAAAACACAGAAGAAAAAAGACCTACTCTTTTTGCAAGTGTGGGAAAAGAGCTGTTAAAATAAGCATAATAAGAAAAATAAGATGAAAAATTACACCCAAAACATTCGTAATTAAAAAAAACAAAAAAAAAAATAAAATAAATATAAAATAATTTAAATAATAGTTTTTTTTAAATAAAAATGCAAATTTAAAAAGCAACTTTATTTAATTTTTTGTAGAAAGAATTTTATAGTTTATTTTTTAAAAAAAATTATTTTTTTAGGAAATTTGCTGTTATAATTTTTTAAATTTTAAATTTGGTTTGAAGTGAATTTTAAATATTAAATTTTATAGATAATATATATATTAAATGTAAATATTATAAAAATTTAGAAATAAATGTTTTTTTTATTAGAGGGAGTTAAATGAATATAGAGAGTGAAGTAAGAGCTTTGAGCAATTTTTAGAAGCCAAATTTCAACCCTAAAGTGGAAGAAATGGTTAAAAAATAGAGGTATTCAAGAAGAGAAAGACACATAAAAGTGACAGATGATTTTGAAAATTGGGTTTAAAAATTAAACGCAGATTTGGATGTAATTTTTTTTGTTTTATTAGATAATTTATAATAAAAATAAAAAAATAAATAAATAAATAAATAAATATTTATTTTATTAGGACGGATATAAAGGAATAAAATCAGATGTTGTAGATTATTTTAAATTGAGCGATATAGAAATAGAAGAGTATTTTAATTCTATGAGCGATGAGTATTTATTATCTAGAGAGAAGGAATTGTTAGATGAAATGAGGTTGTTGATAGAGGTAAAATAAATTTAAATTTAATTTTAAAATAAAGAAATTAAATAAAAAATAATCAAATAAATAAAAAATAAATAAAAATATATAAAAAAATATTTAAATTTTATTTTTTAAGTAAATTTTTAAATATTTATCAATTTTTTTTATAAAGGAACATGAAAAAAACCGAAACGAGAGAGTTTAGGGTTTAGATACTAGATTAGATAGTTAGGAACAAGAAAGAAAAGATAATTTAGATTTTTTTGTTGAAAATTGGGAAAATTAATTGAATGAAATAGCATTTATGTTGAAACCAGAAGTGAGTGAAATTGTAGAGAAAAAAAAAGAAGAATTTAGATAATTATTAGAAAAAAATTATGAAAAAAATGCCGAATATGTGAAAGAAATAAATGAAAATTAGTAACAAAAATTTAAGGCATTTGAGGAAAAAAGAGAAGTAGTAGAGAGAAGATGGAGGGAATTAAGACATAATGAAGCTCTTGATTTTTTTTTTGAAGACATTAAGTTGATGGAATATGTTAATCCTGAAGAAAGGAAAGAGTTATACATAGATTGGAAAATAAAAGTAAAAGACATATTTGACAGGTAAAAAATTTAAAAACAACAAACTTCTATTTAAAAATTAAAAAATGAGAAATAAACTCTAAATTATTAAGTAATAAAAATTAATCAATATCTTGATAATTAAATAAAGAAATTAATTAAAAATAAAATAAAGTTAAAAAAATAATAAATTCATAAAAAATAATATTAAATTATTAAATAAAATAAGAAAGTATTTATTTAAAAATTTTTAGATTTAATTTTAGAATTAGATATAAATTGTGTTAATTATTTATTTTTTTTTTATTAGGAGAGTTCATTTTTTGAATAAATTGGTGGGCTGCGAAATGAGATATTTGTCTAAAGCTATAGTTGATAAGTGGATAGAAGACGTTAAAGCTTATAATGATAAAGCTTAATAAGTTTACGATGATTGTTTTAATGAGTTAATGAAGGTAAAATTAATAATTATAAATTAAATAAACTATTTAATTTTAACTTTAAAATTATTTAAAATTTATTAAATTTAATTATTGTATATTTTATTTTTTTAATTATTTAATATTAAATTTTTTTAAAGGAAAGTGAAAGGTCTAATATGCACTGTATGGAGAGGTATGGGAATTTGGAGGACAGGTTAAAATATATAGGATTTTTGGAAGAAGAAGAATTACAGCAATTGTTAAGAGAAAAATGTTATGTTATTGTGGAAAAATTGTTGGAAGATTCTAAAGAATAGATGAAAAAGGCTATAAATTACGTAGAAGATGCAGATTTAAGAACAAATGAGTTGCTTTTAAATATCGGCAGGTGGTTTTCTAAAATTGGCAAATAAAATGATTTACATAAATAAAATTATTAGAAAATGGACTTTGATTACTAGTTGATGCAGGCGAATATGGAGGACTAGAATGACGAGGTAAAAAAATTACTTAAATTATTAATTAATTTTAATTAATATTTATATTAAAAAAATATAATGAAATATTTTTATTAGAATATAGATAATTTGAATGAGGAATTTGAAAAGATAAAAGAAGAGCTGAGAACGGCTTTGCACCACCCGAAATTGGACGAAATATTGGAGAAATGTTTTGGGCATATAGATAAAATTGAAGAAGAATATAGAGATGTGCACGAGAAGAAGTTGAAATTAGTAGAATAACATCCTGGAATGGTGATTGAACTTTTTAAGAAATAAGAAAAAAGTTAGATTGAATTATTTGAGTTTTTAGATTTAGAAAAAAAAGAAGAATTGGAAGCGAGAAACCTGAAAAGGGCTCAGGAAAAAGCTAGAATAAGATTTTTAAAGGAAAAAAAATAGAAAGAAGAAGAAGAGGAAAGATTGGCTGAGGAATAGGCCTCTAAAAAGGGAGGGAAAAAACCTGCTCCTAAAAAAGTTGATCAGAAAAAAGTAACATTTAATTTGAATTTAAAGTTTGTTATTTATTATAAAAAATTAAAAAAATAAAATATAAATAAATTTTAAAATATATAAATAAATTTTTAAAAATAAAAAGCAATAAGCTGAATAAGAATAAAGAGAAAAAGAGATATTAGAAGAAATTGGAGTTGAAAAAGTTGAGGAATTTATAACTCCAATGGATTAGAAATTTGTTTTGCCTTAATCCATGAAGTAGTTTGCTGAGAGTAAAAATAAAATTAATATTTAATAAATAAAGAAGTTTAAAAATTAATTAATTTAAAGAAAAAATATAAAAGAAATTATGAAAATTTTATTTTATTTTTTTAATTTTTTTAATAGAATTTTACGAGATTAAAGAAGAAATGACAGAGGAAGAAGAACAGCAAAAGAAGGAAGAAGAGGCTAGATTGGCGAAAGAAAAATAGGAAGAAGAAGAAAGATTAGCAAAAGAAAGAGAAGAATAAGAAAAATTAAATAAAGGGAAAAAACCAGCAAATAATAATAATAAAATAAAATCGGGACAGAAACTGGATGAGCAGGCAAATTAAGAAGAAGAAAATTTGCTACTGTAACAAGACGAAACTCCTCCAGTTGAAGCTGATCATATAGAGGAACCGCCTGTGGATCCCGAAGGAGCCCCTATATTTGATGTAATTTTTTTTTTATTTATTTATTTATTTATTTATTTATTTATATTATTTATTTAATTAATTATTTAATTTTTTTTAAAAATGGAACAGAAAGATTATATAATAAAAGTTGAATAAGTTGTTGAGATTTTTTAGAGTACTTTGTAGAGATTATTTAAATATATAAATTAGAAATGTTAGTAAGGGATTGAGGAGGCTAAATTAGCTGATAATGATTTTGTAAGATAATAAATATATTTATATAAAATATTATATTTTATAAAAAAAATAATTTTGAATTTTTAGATTGAAAATTCTATTTTAATTTTGGATGAGAGATTAAAGGCTCATTACCCTTTGAAAGGAAAAGTGGAAGTCGAAATTTATTAAGTTAGAAGTTCTTAAATTACAAATCATAAAAAAAGATATGAGAGACATGCAAGAGCAACTATAGATAAAATAGATTTACAGACTGAGCATTTTAATTTTTTACTTGAAACTGTAAATTTTTAATTATTTTTTAGTTTTTTAATTTAAAATAGAACTAAAAAAAATAGAAATAAAAAATAAAAATAATGAATTAATCTTTAATTAAAAAGGGACTTGATGACACTAAAGAATATGAGACTGAAATTAAAAAATGCTTAGAGAGATTACCTACTGGCCATACTTTGGCGAAATTACAAGGGATTTTAAATACTGCTAGAGAACATTAGTTTAAATTTTAGCAGAGTAATAAAATTTGAATTAAATATTTATATATGGATATTATTTATAATTTTATTAAATAATAAAATTTTTATATTTATGATGTTTTTTTATTTAAAAATTAATTAATTTATTTAATAAATTTAAATTAGAAATCGAAGAGAGCATGCAGAATTTACACGCTTTAGCGGACGATGAGGTAATTTTTTTACTGAATAAAAATGAGGAATTTTTGAGAGAAAGTCGATTATTTTAAGACGGAGGAGAATACGATATTTAAGAAGTTGAATGGTACAGAGAAATGTTGAAAGAAATAAATTAATAATTAGAAGATTAAAAAGAAAAAAGAAAATTAAGGGTTTAAGAACTTGAAGAATATATGAATAATAAGAAAATTTAGCTTTTACAAGATTTTGAGAAATAATATTAAGTTACTATAGAAGAATTGTCGGCTAAAGATGGAACTGGAAAAAGATATGGAAGACCAAGGAGATTGGCTTAAGAAAAAACTAGAGAGGAAATGAATAAATGCGAAAAAAGTTAGGAAGGTAAAAAAAATTAAAATTTAAATAAAATGAATAAAAAAAATGAAATTTAAAATAAAATTAAATTAAAATAAAAAAATAGAAAAATAGAAAAATAAATGTAAAATAAAAAATTATTGAAATAATAAGTATAACTTTAGTTTAGATTAGTTTTTAATTAATTATAAAAATTTTAATTAAAGAAATATAAATATTTGATAAAAAATAGGTTAAAAAAAAAATTATTAAAATATTTATTTTTTTATTTTTTAGTTATAAATGGGTTTTTGGAACAGATAAGATAGTATTATGATGAATATTAGGAAACTAAGTAGAATTTGGATATTTATTTGGATAATTAAGAGTAAAATAATAAAATAAATAATATTTAAAATAAATTTTTATTTTTTAATTTTTTAATTTTTAAATTTAATTATTATTTTTAGCAAAAAATAATTTGCGAGAAGAGTCGAAGAGACCTTAATAGCTTTAAGAGCATGTATTGGGAGATATTAAATTCATATATAAGCTTTAAAAGTTAAAAAAAATTAGTTTTAATTAAATTAATAAAAATTAAATATAAATTAAAATAATTTATTATAATTTTATAATTTATATATTATTATATTTAAAGGAAGATTCTAAAGCTTAGGAAATGGTTCGGGTTTCGTTTGATGAATAAAAATGGGATATAATATAGAGTGAAGAAGAAATTTAAGAAGATTAGGAAAGACAAGAATTAGAGTTGGAAAATCTGGGTCCATTATTTTATTAGAAAGACTAAAAAAAATTGTTGGAAAATTTCTAGGAAATAGAAAAAATTGTTATTGCAGAAGTAAATAATAAATACAATAAATAATGCCATAGAATAGTTTTAATTTATATTTTTATTTAATTTTAGATTATTTTTGCAATTTATATTTTTAATTTTAGATTATATTTTTAATTTTAATTTAAAGGCTTAACCTTTGTATACTGGAGAAAAAGCTAGATTTTTGACAGGGGCCGATAAAATTCCTGATTATTTGAGGACTTATTTATAGGGAATGTAAAAAAAAGCTAGTGATTTTAGACTTTAATGTATAAGAGATTTGAGAAATTCTTGCGAGGAATTATCAGAGTTAACTCCTAAAATTTCCGAAATGATTTTACAAAGCACTTATTATAAGTATTAATCGATTAAAAATTAAAAAAAAATGAAAGAATAGATAAAAATAAACAAATATTTTTTATTAATTTTATTTTTTTAAAAGATATTTTGCTTAAGAAGAGTTTGAAAATGGGTAAATAAGAGGCGAATTTGAGTAAAAAAAGGGAGAAAATGAAGAAAAGAAATAAAAACATATGTTTGAATTGAGGCCGAATTTATCCAATCCATGTATAAAAAATGAATTAGATGCTTTACTTTAAAATGAGAAATTAAGACTACATAGTTTTTTAGAAATTGTTGAAAAAACGAAAATTCAGAGTTTAGACAGATAATTTGAAATTAGTAACAGTTTTTTTAAGGCTTTGATGCACCATTTTGAGTTTTTAGCAGTTTATTATGACTCTTTAATTTTATGGGAAGATTTTATTAAGTTGCCAGGGGGTAATAAATAAGTTTAAAAATTATAATAAAAATTTTAAAATATTTAATTTTTTTAAGATATTTTAGAATTTTAATATTTCAAATTTAATTAATTGTTATATTATATTTAAATTTTAAAAATTATAAATTGTAAAAATGAATTAAACTAGTTTTAATTTTAATATTATTATTATTTTAGATGAAGACATATAGAAAAAGCATTAGAATTTAAAGGTTTTGCTGAGATTGTAATAGACAGGACAAATGATAGATACAAGTTCTGAGAGGAGTTTAAAAAAGAAATGGCCTGGATTTTTTGTGCACACATTTTAATTAGGGGAAAGAAAAATCGAGTATTAATTAAGTGAAGAAGTGGCTGATATTTCAAAAAATAAGGGATAAAAAAAAGACGCTAAAAAGGGCAAAAAGGAGGCAAAAAAAGAGGCGAAAAAAGACGCCAAAAAACAGAGCAAAAATGCCTCTAGTTAGAATTTAGAAGAAGAGCAAAATGAAGACTTTACTAAGGTTATTGAGACTTTTAAAACTTATAGACAAAAATCTGCAGCTAGTTTTAGAAATAAGTGTTTTGAAGATTTTAAAAAGGTTTTTGAAAATAATACAGAAGAAATTGAGAGATATTTTGATTAATGTGCTTATAATGAGCAGAAATTTGAGTTTAAATGGAATTCTGTTAAGAAGTAGTTGGAGGAGGCTTAGAAATGAAAAAGAGAAGAAATTATAAATTTATAAAAAATTAGAAAATTAAAAAATTTTAATCTTTATAATAAAATAGTGATTATTAATATATTAATTAATAAGTTTAAATTTTAAGTTATTAAAATTTAAAATTCTAGTTTGTTTATTTTTTTATTTGGTTTAATTATCGAGCTTTAATTAAAATTTATTCTCTTTAAAATAAGGTTAATAAAATAAATTTTTCTGAATTTTAAGAAAAAACAAAAATAAATTTTAAAATTAAAAAATCAAGATTAGTTTTCGAATTTAAAGTTTTAAAAAGGCTATTTAAAAACATTTTATAAGGGGTATGTATTCTTCTAAAAATTCTAATTTTAAAAATATGAGTTAGATTTCTCAGTTAAACGAAAGCGAGGCTAAGAATTTGATGGAGAAAATAAAGGATTACAAATATTTAACTTGCAAAAAAAATGAAGAGCACCAAGACGAGTAATTAAGTTCTTTGATAGTGGAGAGTTAAACTTAATAAAAATTTGAGTTAAAATGTAATTAATGTATTTCTGAGTACAGTAAATTGAAGAACGAATATCCAAAATTTAACTACAATTTGAAATTAACTTTAAAATAATTGGTGGGGACTATTATGAATTTGTCGAACAGTAACAGTTTTAACTAGAATTATTAGGAAATGCTGAGAAATTAGAGGAGTCAGATGGTGCAGCAGTTGAAGATTTAACAGCGGAAAATTCGGGTTTTGAGCGAAGTTTTGCAGAAATTGGACGAGCAGTTGGAAAAATAGGTTAGGTTTTTGGAGAGTTAGGAGGGGAATATTTTGAAATGTGTGGGGAAAATTTTGGAGGGGGCTGAGGTCGGCGAACAGGAGGGGGGCTTCAATGTGCTTAGGAAGTTTGTTAAAATTGACTTTAAAAATTAATAATTGTTGTAGTAGTTTCCGAAGATGCCAGCGTATGAAAATGAGAAGTCGGTTTTGATGTAAAAAAATAATGAGTATATGAGAAAATTTAAAAATTTAAAATAAATTAACTAGATTATTTAATAAGTTAACTAATTTTTAAAAATTAGAAAAATTAGCTAGATTATATAAATAATTAGCTTATTTAGAATATTAGAAATATATAAAAAAATTAATGAATTTATTTATTTAATATAATGTTTATAATGATTTTTTTGTTTATAGGGAGCAGGTTGAAAAGATTTGTAAATAATATAGTAATATTTCGCAAATTTATTAGAGTTATAACAGTTCAAATTCGGAGAATTTATATCATTTTTCTCAGGGACTCAAATATGAGTCTTTATTTTTTCCCGAAAGAGACAATTTCCAAACTATTCACGCAGTTAAACAGGAAGGATATAACGGCGATTTATTGAACTAGGCAGTTTTAGTAGAGCCTTCTTTAACTCACAAGGCAAAAATATAGTTTAGGATTTTGAAATTGGTGAGTAATTAAAAAAAGAAAAAGCAAATATAAAATATAAAAAATAAAAAATAAATATAAAATAGAAAATTAAATTAAATTTAATAATTTTTTTAGACTGTTAAAGTTTACAAATAGGGGTTTGGAACAAAAAGAATGCCTAGGCTAGAAATTTCGAAAGCATAGATTTTTCAGGGAATAACGAAGAAGGAATAAACGGAATTATGAGTACTTCTAGTTAAATTTACGTATTGACTTCTGTAAACTAGCAGAAATTTAATAAGAAAGTAAGTTACAAATTTAGAAACGAAGAGCGGGGAAATGATGAGTGGGGGTCGAGTTTGAAGGAAAACGATTTGGTTTAAGTGGAATATTTATAGAGCGTTTTGAACGGGTCTTAGTTTGAACAGGTTGTTTTGAGTAGGAATAAGAGAAAGGATTCGGAGATTGTGATTGAGTTTGAGAAGAATTAGGTGCACGAGCCTTTGTATGGGTTTGTTGCGTTTGGGGATGTTGATTTGGGGGCTGTGTAGATTTTAGGGTAGGTGTGAAGGGTTATATATTTTGTATAAGTTAAATAAGTTTATAAGTTTAAAGGAAATTGTTTTATAATTTATTTATTTGATTAATTTGATTAACTTTATTATTTTATTATGTATTATTTATTATTTGATTATTTATTTTGGGGAAATAAAGGGAATTGGGTTTATAGGTTTTGTTGATTATTATATTATAAATATGTAGATTTTTAATATAATGTTATATAATATAGAGTATAAATTTTATTATAAATCGCAAGTTATACTATAAATGAATTAATATAATATTTTATTTTATTATACATCGAATAATATTAATATCTTTTAATTTTACCTCTTTAGAATTAATTTAAATTTAAATTGTTATTATAAATTTAATTTACTAATTTATTTACATAAGTATTTTTACCTCATTTTATTTTATTATATTATCAATTGGTTAATAAATTTTTGAATTCTTCAAAGGAAATTTAAGTTTAATTTGAAAAAGAATTAATTATACTGGACATGTCAATTAAAAGTGCGAAATTTTCTTCCAAAGCATTTTCTAACTGTTTTTTTGTAATTTGAAGGGAAATTGGATCTCCTCCTAAAGCAAAGAAAATCATTTTAATTTCGTCATTTTCTTCTTCATTATTAGTTAATTTATGTTTGTAATACATAATAACTCTTAAAAAATCTTCAAAGGAAATTGCCCCTCTACCTGTATTATCAACTTCGTAAATTAGGTGTAAAATTTCTGAGTTATAAAAAAAAAAAATTATTGTTTATCAAATTGTATGATTTATTAATTGAAAGTAATATTTAATAATAAAATTAAAAGATTAAATGAAAATTAAAAATTTAGAAATTGATAAATTTATTAGAAAAAGTGTTTTTTGTTTTTTTAGTAAACAAAACAAAAAATAAATAAAATGAAGATCAAAAATAATAAAAGAGAATATTAATTTATATAAAATATATAGTAGTGAATTTAATTGACAAATATATTTTTGTTTTTATTTTTCATTTATTTGTGAATTTTTAATAGTTTTTTGGTAAAGAAAATGAAAAAAAAGAAGTTAAAAAATAATTTATAAAGATTAAAATTAATTATTTTTTTACCATCTTCTGTCGCTTAGTGACCTAATTCTTCTATTATTTTTTTGAATTCCTCTTTTTCTAACATTTTGGAGCCGTTTTTATCGTAGCCCAAAAAAGCCTCATAGTATTTTTGTCTTTCTTGGAGTGGAATTTCGTCTATACTTATATTTTTAAATGTTTTTTACTTTTTTAGAGTTCTTTGTTCGTGTGTTGTCATTTGTTTTTTTTTTTTTTTTTTTTTTTTTTTTTTTTTTTTTTTTTTTTTTTTTTTTTTTTTTTTTTTTTTTTTTTTTTTTTTTTTTTTTTTTTTTTTTTTTTTTTTTTTTTTTTTTTTTTTTTTTTTTTTTTTTTTTTTTTTTTTTTTTTTTTTTTTTTTTTTTTTTTTTTTTTTTTTTTTTTTTTTTTTTTTTTTTTTTTTTTTTTTTTTTTTTTGTTTATTATTTGTACTATATTTTATTATATTTTTAATATATTTTATTATATTTTTATTAAAGTATTTAATTTGTTAATTAAGAAATAGTTATTAATAGGTATTTTAAGAACATTTAGTTATTATAATTTATTGCATTATTCTAATTGTTTAACCAGTTTTTTTACTAATATTTTTTGTTTTTATTATATAAATTGATATCAATATTTATATTTAATAAAGTTTATTAAAAATTAAAAATTAATATTACTGGGAATTACAGTTTTTTGTAACTGTTATTTTATTTTATTATCTGTGTTTTATTTTACTTAATTTTAGTATTAAGTATGATAAAAAATTTCAATAATAAGTTTTATACTAATGATAAAAAATAAAGATTATTTTTATTTTCAAAAATGTATTATTAATTAATTTATACAATATTATTATAAATATGATTAAATATTAGTGTTTTTGTGGTTATTGAATTTTTTAGTGATATTATAATATTTAATACTTGTTTAATATTTACTTTGAATATAATTATAAAATATAACTTTAGTAAGTATAGTAAGTAAGTAAAAAAATAAATAAAAAGCGAGAAAGAAAACAATTAATAAAAAATAAATTAAAAATAAAGCGAGAAAAATAGATAAAAAAGTTTTTATTTAAAAAAAATTTATTTAAATATTTAATCTATAAGTGAAAAAAATGAACAGTGTTTTGAATCACAGGCAAAGTTATACTCTTTAAAATTAAGAAAGAAATGCCTTAAAAATAAATGATATTGAAGGAGCTTAGCCCAAATCATTTGCCAAACACATTTGGGGCAGTTCAAATCCATCATACTAATAGTATAAAAATAAATAAATTTGAATAAAAAATAATATTTTTATAATAATTTTAATTTAAAAATTTTATAAAAAAAAGAATTTTTATAGCTTATTTTGATTAGTTTATATATTAATTATATATTTATTCATTTTTTAGACAGGGAGAACTATATTAAGGTGATTATTTTGGAAAAGATTAAAAGTAGAACTAGAATTTTTAAAGAAAAAATTAGAGTGTGGTTTTACCGAGGTCGAATTATTATAATGCAAATAATAATAATAATGATATTAACTAGAATAATAATTTAGTGTAAAATGAAAATAAGTAAGGAAATTAATCTGTTATTGTTAATTAAAATAAGAAAAAAAACTACAGAAATTTGGGAAATGATAGTATAACTTAACTTATTTTTAATAACTATGGAGTTCCTAAATAAGAATAATAGTATCAAAAAATTTATGAGTCTTAGTAAAAGCCTTTGATTTAATAATAAAGTCCAAAATATTAGGATTAATATTAAAGAAATTAAGAAAATTATAATAATGGTTAGGTTTAGAACAATCAGGGAATATAATAATTTCAATCATAATAGTAACAGTAAAATGTTCAAAGAGAATAGTATGAACAGTTTGTTTAAAGTTAATAATAAAAAAATTATAATTATAATGATTAAAAATAAAATTAAGAATATTAATAATAGTAATAATAATAAAAATAAGAAGAGTTTAGAAAATCAAGTTAGTAGTATCAGTAATAGTAATATCAGTAGGAATAAATGAGATAGAATTAAAATTAAGTTTAAAACCCATAGTTTATTGATTAATAATAATATTCGAGTTAAAGATAAAATCTATCAAATAGAAGTTAAAATGGTCAGCAAAATTCTATTTAACCTTATTATTAAAAAGAAATTAATTAAAATGATATAAATAATAATATTAATTATAGTAATGGGGCCTCAGGGAAGTAAAATGCTGACTATAATTAATTTTATTAGCAGTAACAATTACATTAATAATAATAACAATAATAGTAACAATAACAATAATAATAAGAATAATAATAAAAACCTTAATTGAATCATTAATTATCTCAAAGAGCAATTGATATTTAGAACAATATTTTGGGGCCAGTTTAAAATTACTAGGAGAAGAAAGAATAGCTTTAGAATTAGTAATAAATTAATTAAATAAATAAACAATGGACGATTCTTATTTAATTTATTTTATTAATTTTTAATTTTTTAAATTAAACAAAAAAAGTTATAAAATTTATTGAATTATAAATAATTTTAAAAAAAGGTAAGACGTAGGAGTTTTCGGTAAATTAGATTAGTTTTGCCACTAGAAAGACAGAGGGAATTTCAAAGAGTACCAGCGGGCAGAAAGACACCACATACCTGACGATTATTGGCGACAGCAGAAAAAATTGTTATAAGAGTAGAAAAACAGGGGTTAATTTTAAAAATAATTTTTCGGTTAAAATTAGTTTTAAAATGAGAGCGAAATTTATTAGGCAGGTTTGAACGACGTTAATAAAAAATTTGACGTTTAATTGTATAAGAAAATTTATGAGTAGAGGATTTAGAAGCAGTTGGACACGAATACTAATAAAGAAAGACAAGAGGAAAAAAAAAGACTGTAAGAAGTGTAAGAAGGGAAGAATTTTTACTTGATGGATATGGCTGATGAGAAGATTGCTAGGAAGAAAGTGCATATTAACCCGGCTTTTCCTAATTAGTAGTAGCAGAATATGTATAAGAATTAGAGTTCTATTATTTTTTGAGTAGTTTTTTGAGATTTTTTTTTTATTTTTAGTTATATTTTTAATGGTTTAAGTATATTTTATATGCTAATTTATACAAATATTTTTTTAAATTTATTTATTTGAATTTATATATTTATATATTTGAATTTATATATTTATATATTTGAATTTCTATATTTATATATTTGAATTTATATATTTTTTTGAGAAAGTTATATTATATTATATTTGTATTTTTTTTTTTTTAAGGATTAGTTTTATAAATTTAGGTAAAAAGAATAAATTGTTTAGATTTTATGATTTATAAATTATTTTTATTCTAAATTTTTATATGTGACGTACGTTTTGATATATTGATTAATTATTTAGATTGGTAATATAGTTTTTATTAGCTTTATTTTTAGTGATTAGAAAATTTTGGATATAATTTAAAAAAAAAAAGAAATTAGAAAAGAAATTAAAATTTAAATATAAAAAAAAAATGATCAACGACGACCCCAACAAAATCGAGCCAGTTTTAAAAGAACTTAAGAAAAATTTTCTGGATCAACAGACCAAGCAAATAAGGTTCAGAAAACAACAGCTTTAAAATTTGTTAAGGGGTAAATAAAATTTAACTTAAAAAAAATTAAATTAAAAAGGAATATTATAAAATTGCGAATAAATTATTTAAATGTTTTTATTTTAATTAAATTATTTTTCTATCATTTTTAACTTTAATTTATTAAAAAAGGACTTAAGGAGTTAAGACCTGAAATTCATTAGGCTTAAGAAAAAGATTTAGGAATAAAAAATCCAAATTTAGGAGAAACTTTTTACTTAGTTCCCATTGAAAAAGCTTTGGAACACGTAATTTCCCACTTTGAAGTTTGGACGAAACCTAGATTCGTAAAAACGCCTTTGCTTGTAGGAAACGGCTCTTCGAAAATAGTTCCTGAGCCTTTCGGGTAATAATTTTAATAAAAAATTGTTTTTAAAGAATAAATCATATTTATTTATTTATTTTCTTTTAAAACATAAAAAATTAAAATGAAAATATAAATATAAATATAAATTTATAAATTAAAATAATATATAAAATAAAATAATAAATGAATAAAAATGAAATAAAAATTTCGTTTTTTTAGGACTGTTTTGGTGATTGGGAGTTGGAATTACCCTTTTTTCACTGCTTTGGCGCCGGCTTTTGAAGCTATAGCTGCGGGAAACTGTGTGGCATTGAAGCCTTCTGAATTGGCGCCTAATATTTCTAAGGTTTTGAGAAAGTTGTTTGAAAAATATTTGGACACTAGATATTATTAAGTAATTGAAGGAGGAGTGGAAGTTGCTAAAAAAATCTCGACTTATAAATGGGACTTGATTATTTTTACTGGTATTTAATTAATTTTTTATTCAATTAATTAATTAATTATTTTAATTTATTTATTAAATATAAATAGGTTCTCCTGAAAAAGGAAGACTTGTTGCTAAAGCTGCTGCGGATAATTTGGTGCCTGTAATTTTGGAATTGGGGGGAAAATCGCCCTGTATTATAGATTAAGATGCTAATATTGAGAATGCTGCTATTAGAATTTGTTCGGGAAAATACTAAAATTGCGGTTAAACTTGTATTGCACCTGATTTTATTTTGGTACATGAAAGTTAGAAAGATAAATTTATTAAAAGTTTATAAGAAAAAATTGAATTGTTTTATAGTTAAGATCCTTAAAATAATTAAGATTATTCTAGAATTATTAGTGAATTTCATGCTGAAAGACAGGTTAAAATGATAGAAGAAGTTAAAGATAAAATAGTTTATGGTGGAAACAGCGATTCAAAAGATAGGTAAAAATAAATTAAATAAAAATCAAAATAATTGATTATTATTAAAATTTTTAAATCATTTTTTTATTTTTTAATATTTATAAATATTTGTGTAGATATGTTTAGCCTACAATTGTTTTGAATCCTGGGAAAGAAAGTTAAATTATGAAAGAGGAAATTTTCGGACCTATTTTGCCAGTTATAACTTATAAAGATTTCGTAGGCGAGGTTTTGAACCCAATTATGAGTGACGAAAAACCTTTAGCTTTATATTATTTTGGAGGAAATAAAGAGCACTTAAGAGTTTTAGAGTAAATTTTTAAAAATTTAAAATTTAAATTATAAAATTAAAAACAAAAACTATCATTTTAAAAATTATAGAGTAATTAATTATTATTTAATTTAATAAGTAAATAAATAAATATATACATGAAAAATTATATAAATTATGTTATTTTTTTTGTTTTTTTAATAATTTTTTTTATTTATTTATTTTTAGGTAACAAACAAGTTCAGGGGCTTTTGTGCACAATGATGTTATTATGCACAGTGTAGTAAATGATTTGCCTTTTGGAGGTGTTGGGAAATCAGGGTAATCTAGATTGCATGGATTATATGGATTTGAAGCTTGTTCTCATATGAAACCTATTTTATATAAAGACACATCAAATAGTTTCCCTAACCATATCAGGTTCCCTCCTTATACTGACTCGAAAATGAAATTCGCTAAATTTGTAGTTCCTTTTGGTAAAATATAGTTTAAAAAAAAGATGATTATAATTATATATTAAATTATATTTTATATTTATTTTTAATTAGATAAAAGAAAATTAAAATTTAAATAAAAATTTAGTTATGAATTTTAAATGATATTTATTTTTAATATATTTATTTATTTTTGTAATTTATTTATTTATTTTATTTTTTTAGGGCACTTAACTAATGAAGATGTGAAATCTGGGGTTTTATTAGCTGTGTTTATAGTTTTATTTTATTTTGTAGTTATTCCTTAAATTTAAAATATTTTTGGAAATGATAGTTAATAAAATGCAGATTTGTGATTTTTGAAAAAATATAAATTTTTATATTAACTTTGATAAATTATATTTTACTTTATAATTATTATGGCACTTTTTTTATAGTATAAGATAAATATATAACTATAAAAATAAAATATATATAATTATAATTACTTTCACTCGCTTTTTAAGAATAATAATTTATTCACATTTTGTATTATTAAATTTAAATTGGTTATTTCATATGGTTTTATTTTTATTATAAAGAATTATTATCTATTTAAATTTTTTAATAATTTAATAGTTTTATGTATGTGAAATTATTTTGAAATTTTATATAATCAAAAAATATAATTACAAAAATATAAAACAAAATATAAATAAATATAATCATAATAAAAGAAATAATAAATTTATAGTTTTTAAAAATACATTATGCAGAAATTATTGGGTAAAATTTGGAAAAAAAGCGAATAATAAGAACAATAAGTAAAGAATAAAAGTAAAGGAATTGTTGGTAATAACAACGAAATTGTGAAAGAAATTGAAGTAAATGGGTAAAAAGTGAAAATTCCGAAAGAACATGCAAATGCAAGTGTAGAAGAGCAGGAAAATTGTCCTTTTATGAAAATGTAAAAATAAAAGGAATAGAACAATTAAATTGTAGACACAGAGGCAGTTATGCCCTTTTAAAAAAAGGAAAAAAAACCAAAAGGAGGGTAATTAAAAAATTAAAAATTAAATAAATAAATATAAAAATAAATATGTTTTTTAATTCAATTAAAATCTTAAATTTTTATTTTATTTAAATTTAATTTAATTTTTTAATTAATTTATTTTAGGTGTCCGTTTATGCCTTCTGAAAACAAGAAGAATCCGCCTTTGTAGTTGGATTTGGAGTTAAAATATGACATGAAATATATTTCGCCTAAAAATTACTTGATTAGCAATAAAGGTTTTAATTTGTTTAAGAAAAATTAGAAAGAGAGGAAAATTTTTGATTCTTATCCGGTTTATTTAAAGCATAGTATGTTTCATTAAGAAGATGATTTGATGGTAAAAGCTAGAAAATGCGAAATTAGTCAGAAATTTTTTATTTTTGACCAGTTTAGAGAAAAAGGGAATAAATTTTTGAAGAAAAATGACTTGGAAATGGCGCTTAACTGTTATGAACACGCTTTGTCTGTTGTCAGGTGGATTGAGTTACTAGATGAAGATGATATTGAATATGAAAAGGAACTTAAATAAAAGTAAATAGAAAATGTTAAGGTAAGAAAAATATTTAATTTTAAGTGAAAATTATGTTTATTTTATTAAGAATTAGTTTGTTAAACTTTTTTTAAGATTTTTTAATTTTTTAAATTTTATTTTTTGCTTTAGAAAAGAGAAGAGGAAGAAAAGAAGAAAAAATTAGAGAAAAAAACGAAAAGAGGAGCTAAATTGTAGTCAATTAATAGTAAATAAAGATAGAAATAGAGAGATTAGGAATTGAAAGAAGAAATTGAAGATATGGCTGAAGAATCGGATTATGAGGAAATTGAGCCAGTGGAAAGTGAAGAAGAAAAAAAAAAAAGGTAAAAAAATAAAATGAATAAGATTAAATTGTTTATTAATTGTTAATTTTGATAAATTTGGTAAAAATTGAATATATTTAAAAATTTAAGAATTGAGGAATAAGAAGAAAGGTAAAGGCTGCTGTATGAAAAAGCTAGATAATAAATTTTGAAATCAAGTTTACCTAATTCTAATTAAAACAGTAATAATTCTAATGAAGAGACAAATGAAGAAAGTAAATCTAATAAAGGTAGGGAATTTATATAAAATACATAATAAAATAAATAATAAAATAATATTAAATTTATAAATTTTTAAATTTAAATCTAAATTGATTTGATTTATATATAATAAACAGATAATTTGAGCGAATGTGATAGTTTAGACAGAGGAATCAGATCTGATGAAGACTTTGATATGAGTGAAGAAGAAGATGAAGAATTAGAACAAAAATAAGAATAAATAGGAAAAGAATTGGAAGAATAGGAAGAAAGCAAAGAAGAAATTTAGGAAAAATTAAGACAGGAAGAAAAAAAGTAAAAAATACAGCAGAAAAGGAAAGAACGAAAAGAAAAGGAAGAAAATTTAAGAAAAAAAAATTATTTGAAAGAGAAAATTGAAGGTAATTAAGATTAAGATTAATATAATATTAAAAGTTATTCTTTAAAAATATATATTTTGAATGCAACTAAATTTACATAGTTTAAAAATTATAAAATTAAAAATTTAGAATAAATATCAATAAATTAAAATAAAAGAAAGTTTTGAAATATGAAAAATAAATAAGTTTTAAATTTAAAATTAAAAAATATAATTAATTAATTAAAAATAAAATCGATAAATTAACAAAAATTACTAAATATTAAAAATAGTCAATTTAAAATACCAAATACTAATTATACTAAATACAAAAAATATTAAATAATATATACTAAATATTAATTATATTATATAATATATACTAAATATTAATTATTAAATACTAAATACTAAATATATTATAAATTTATTATAAGATGAAGATTACGATACAAGGAGTGACATTGCAATCGGAGACTAATAGGATTTATTAGAGAGAAAGGCGGAACTGGACCGGGAACAGAGAGACGAGCAAAGGAAAGAGGAAAAATTGAAGGAGTTGATAAAGGAGTACGAATTAGAGGACAATTAAGAAGAATTTTAAGAAGAAATTGAAGAGATTTAGAGAGAAAGTGCTAGGATTCGGATGGAGGAGAAGGAAATTAGTTAGGAGGAAATTGAGAAGTAGAAGAAGTAGAGGGAAAAAAAGGCGAAGGAAATGTTGGAGATGGAAGAAGAAGATAAAGAGTTTAGAAAGAAATATAAGTTATTTGTAGGAAAAATTTTAATTTTAATTTAAATTAATTTAATTATTTATTATTTAATTTATTTGTTTTTTTTTTTTTTTTAGTTGAGTAATTTTAATGATGAGAATACTAGATTGTTTGATGGAGAGGATTTGAAGGATGCACATGATATAGATATGAGGTGAAAATAAGGATAAAATTTTAGATTATTTAGAGAATTAGTTTAATTTTTATTTTTTATTTTTTTAGGTAAGGAATGTTATTAACTATTTTGATGAGTATAGCTATAGTTTATTTGAAATTGGGACATTATAGTAATGCAATTGAAGCTTTGGAAGACTCTGATAAAGTAGCTTAAATGAAAAGTTCGTAAATTTATTTTAGAAAGGCTTAAGCAATTTGTTATAATAAATCAGCTAGTTTATAAATGTTATAGAAAGGAAAAGAGGATATTATTTTGGCTTTAAAAATTAAGAGTACCGAGAAAATGTTTAAATAAGAGAAAGGAATTTTAAAGATTTTGAATTTATCTGATCATGAAGAGGCTTACCAGTCTTTGGCAATTGAAATTACCGACAGAATTCACAGAAAAAAGGAAGAAGAAACCGAAAAAATAAGGAATTTATTGGAACGTGCAGCAGAAATAGAAGAGATATATCAAGTAAGAATAAATTTATAGATGATTTTAATTTTTTTAGAAATAAATAAAAAATAAATAAAAATTAAGATATAGAATAAATTAAAATTAAAATATAAAAATTAAAATATAAAAATTAATATTAAAAAAAAATAAAGGAAATGGTAGAAGATGGGAGAAAGTAGGCCGGGGAAGAAGACGAAGAAGAAGATATTAGGTGGAGTTTGGACAAAGAAGGGAAGAAATTTGAGGGAAATGAGTTGAAAATTTTTTTGAAAATAAGAGAATTAGAGGAAAATAAGGAAAAAGAAATAACTAGGATAATTGTGGAAAAACACTATAGTATGGTGGATTTTTACGTTGAGTAAATGAAAATTGAGAAGGTTAGAGGCGCTTAGGAAGAGTTGCAGAAAGCACTTGCAGTGTAAAATGAAATGAATTTTTATTATGAACTTGATTTGTAAGAAAAGAGTTAGAATTAGATTGTTTAGGAAGTTAATAAAGAATTTAAGGTAAAATTTTATTTAAAATTAATAAGAATAAAGTTGTTTTTGAATATATTAAATTAAATTTATGATTTAAGATTAATATTAATTAATGTGTTTTTTAGGTTGAGTTGGGGTTGGAGAGGGTTTAGAAAAGGTTAAATAAATTAAAAATGGAATATGCGAGGGACATTTACGAGCAGGGGAATTTTAATTTTTATATTTTAGAGTATGCTATAAAAGAGTATTTTAAAAGACTTTATAATTTAAAGAATAGGCTGGAATAAATGCAAGAAGACAGACTAAAAAAGAAAAAAAGTTTAAATAATAATAATAGTTAAGATAATAAGCCCGGGTTTGGAAGCCCCCTTAGTTTAAGTAATTTATTTAGTGCAGGAGGAGTATTTTAAATAGCGTTTTTACTGTTTTTGGTGGTTTTGGTTTTAAGTTTTTTTAACTCAGATTTGGCTAAAAATATGAATATAGAATAGATTTTTAAAATTGGTTTTCCTGGATTTTCCTTCAAATGAGAAAAAATGAGTGTATTATATTTAATATACATATAAATAAGATAAAATAAAATAAACTAAAATAAAATTATATGAATGTGGATCCTAAATATTAAAATTTAATTAAATTTAATAAATATTTAGTTTACATTTTAGTTTAATAATGTTAATAATTTATTATTGTTATATATAAAATTATATTATTTTAGAGTTATAAGGAAATTTTTGTTTAGTATAAGGATTTAGTTTTTATTTCATTATAAGTTAGATTAATTAAAATATTAGATATATATAAAATATATATATAGGAATTCAAAAGAATTACGATGTTATTATTAATATAGTATTTAAAAAAATTAATAATAGAAAAAACTAAATAAATAAAAAGAATTTCAATTAATTTATAAGAAAAAAATAACAAATTTATAAAATTTGGACCGAAATACAATGGCTGCAAAGTGTAAATAAAATTATAAAAATAAAACAAAAATTATTTAATATTATATTATAAATATATTATTTTTTTAATTTTTTTTAAGGGGAATAAAGATAAAAAGAGCTGGATAATTTACAAGCATTAATAGGAAATATGGAAGATAATGATGAAGAAGAAGATGATGAAGATTTTTAACCAGATCCCGATTTATTAGCTTTAAAAAAGCAAATTCAAGACGGAGATAAATTTTTAGCTAAACATGGAGAAAAGATGGATTTAGAAGACGATGGGGATTCTGGTTATTAGTAAAAATAACAGTAAAAAAGTAGCAAAACTTAATAATAGTCTGGATAGGGAGGTGCGTTTTATATTTATGTTTTATTTATGTTTAAAAATTAAAATTTATAAAAAAAGTAAATTATTGATTAATTATTTAATTTCTAAAATTAAAGGTATTTCTTAAAAATATAAGGAAAAATAAGGGGCTTTAGAATAGTAATTAGAGAATATGGAAGACGGAGGCGATGACGATGATGAAGACGATGGACCAGTTAATATAGCTATGGATCCCGATATAAAGGCAATGTTATAGCAGGGAGAGTAATTATAGAAATAATTTGGACATTTATTACCACCAGAAGATGTAAAAATAGTTTTATAATTATTATTTTAAGAAATAATTTATTATTTTATTTAATATTAATTAATAATTTTATTTAATATTAATTAATAATTTTTTCAGCAACCTCCAAAAAAAGTTTAGAAAGCAGCTGCATAAACTTCAGGGAGTAAAATTGTAGATGCTGATAATATTTACTCTAAAGTGGCTTAAATTGCGAGTGTGGAGGCTTTAATGAATGAAAAAAAGTGTTATTTAATGTTGGCAAGTAAATCTGAGAACCCGGCTGAAAAAAAGCACGGGGCGAGTTAGATTATAAACATAAATAATTTACTATCAGCAATAAAAAAGAAGCATTTGGAGGGGAATATGGGAGCAGCTAAATATTTGGAAATAATTACGAAAACTTACAAAACTTAACAAGATTTGTATAAGCAGGCAAAAGAAGCCAATAACAGTTTATTTAAGGCGAGATTGCAGAAAAGAGTGGCAATTATTTAGAATGAATATTAATAGTTGAAAATGAACGGAGAATAACATTATTAGCGAGTTATTGGGCTGCTAAGTAATATTTAGGTGCAGGAAGATAAGAAGCCTTTTAATTATGTGTTTGAAATTGATACTAAGGAATAAAAAGAACAGGTTTAGGTTTTGGCCGAGAGAAATATTCATTATTTAAATTTGGTTAAGTATTATTAGGCGAATGTAAGTTTATAAGATTTAAGAGAAATTTTTATTTTTATTAATTTAATTAATAATTAAAAAATTAAAATTTTTATAAAAAAATCAAAAGCATTATTAATAATCAAAAAAATTAAATTAAATGATTTTTTATTAAATGTGTAGGATTTTTTTTTTGTTTAAATAAAATTTTGGGAAATGGATTGTTTTAAAAGATAATTTTTTTTTTTTAAAATTAGATATATAAATTTTAGATAAAATTAGTTAATTTTTAATTGCAAATTTTTTAGATGTTTGAGATGAAAGAAGGAGAAATTACTAATAAATTGAAGCCTTTGTTATTGGAATTTAGAGATTTGATGACGTAGTTGAAGGGGGGAGAATAGCCTAAAATTGGAAGATTTTTGAATGAAAAAGCTAAAGAAGTAAATGCAACAGTTTTTTACGGAGTGCCTGAATAGACTTATAAAGCTTGTATATAATATTAAAATTAAAAATAAAATTTGTATAAAAAATGTAAAAAATTTAAATAATTAACAATTTTAATATGATTTTAGAAATCAAGCAGTACATATAGGAATTTGAAAAATGTTTGGAATTAGAAAAGAGTTATTTGGAAATGTAAAATGAGTTTAATTTGATTATTTTTATATAGATCTAATTAATTTTTTTTTTAACAATTTTTATTTTTTTAAAAAGGATTAAGGGCAATAGAGCTTACTAATAGTAATAATAAGTGTCTTAGAATAAAATTCAATAGTATTAAATTGATATTAATGAATTAGAAGAGCTTTTAGCTTCTAGTAAAATGATTCCCATTCCTAAAATTTAGAAAACCTAGGAAGACAGAAGTATTAAGGTGACTAATAGTAAAATAGAAAAGTATACTGTGAAAGTTGTGTTTAAAAGAGCTTTGATGTGCAAATCGAATAAATATAAAATTAATTGGAGTTTGGATGTAATTTTTAAATAAAAATTCAATAAAAAATAAATAATTAATTAATTAATTTTTAGCGATTTTTAATAAAAAAATAAAGCTTCAATATTTAGCAAATATAAATTAAAAAGATAAATTAATAAAGCTATTAATTTAATATAATATTTATAAGTTTATATAATTATTAAATTAATTAAAAGATTTTGGATAAAGTGTTTAATGACAGCACTGGTTGGTGTGATAAAAGTTCGCTGGTTTTTGGATATGAAAAATTAGTAAAATTAAATTTTATTTACATTTATTATAATTTTAATTATTTGATTTTAATTTAATTTATAATAATTTTAATTATTCTATTTTAATAATTTTATTTAGTTAATTACTGGGGACAGAAAGAATCCATACAATAATATTCATAAAAAAAAAATTAGTTTGAATGTTTAAAGTAAGGGTTTTTTTTCTAATGAGTAAATAAATAATTAATAAATAAATAACGGGTTAATATTAATATTTTTATAATTTTAAAAATTAAATATATTTAATTTTAAATAGCGAGATAGGTCATGCCGTTATAGAATTAGGGAAATTGGAGACTAAAAATACTTACGAAGGATCAGTTGATATATAAAAGGGAGGAAAAACTGTTATGTAAATAGAGGTATTAAAAAATAAAATAGAAAATTTATCAAAATTTTAAGTTATAAATTATAGAAAAATTTATTTTTTTTAAATTTTTTAGTTTGGAATTTATTTGAGAGATCCTGTGGCCACCACTTAATCAGGCGCTGGAAAAACTATTACTATGAAAATAGTTTAAAGATATCCAGCATTTGATAAAAATGTAGGTGCTTAAGAATATGCTGAGAAATGTATAAGAGAAATGTAGCCAGTTAAGGAAAAACCAAAGATAGAAAAAAAAGAGCAGAAAATGGAAATTGAGGAAAATAAAGAAAATTAAAATAAAAACACTAATAATAATAGTTAACAATAATAACAACAATAATAATAATAGTAATAGTAAAAAATGTAAGAAGAAATTAATTTTGGTTAACAATAATAAAATAGCAATGTTGAGATTGTGGTAATTTTTTTTAAATTTAAATTTTATTTTTTGGAATTTAATTTTTTATTTTTTATTTAATTTATCATAATTTTGAAAATATGTAGATTTTGGAGCATGATTTAAGTCATCCTGATATGATTTATTTGAACGGAATTGGCGAAGATTAATTGCCTGAAAATTTAGGAAAAGAAATGATTTTAAATCCTGAAAATCCTGAGCAATTTGCCTTCAAGTCTTATTTAGATTTGATGGAAAAAGTGTGCCCTGAAGCAGCTATGACATTTGGGTCAACTAGAAAAAGAAAAGAAAAAGCTTTAGTTAGAGATTTGGCTGATTAAGTTTAGAGAGTTTAAATTGTAAAATAAAATAAAAAAAAATAAAAAAATTTAATTTAAATTAAGAAGATTTTTTTTAAATTTTTATTTATAAAATATATTCAAGTAATTAGAAAATTATATGAAAAATGGAGATTTAAGTTAAGATTAGTATAATGAGGGGCTAGGGATTTTGTATGGAATTGATTAGTAATTACTCGCTTTTTATAAAAAACATTAGTAAAATTTGAAATAAAATTGGTGCGCTTTTATTGAAAAAAGGATGGAATTAGAGTTGAAAGAAATGCCTGAAAATATTAAAAAATAAGTTTTGGAAAATTAAAATTAGAATTCTAATTCAGATAAAATTGGACAGAGTTAAAAAAACAGTATAATAAAATCTTAAGTGAATAAGCCTTAGGGAGAAACTATGGATGAGGAAGATGAAGTAGTTGATAGCGAAGTTAAAAATTTAAATAAAAATTAAAATATTACTTCTGCTTATTATAAAGTGCCCGAGAAACTGGAAGTAATTAGATTATAGAAATTCTAATTTTACATATTTATTATTATAGTTAATTAAATTAAATATAATGAAAAAAAGAAGCTTTAAAAATTAAATATAATAAAATAAGAAACTTTAAAAATTAAATATAAAATTAAATATTAATTTTAAGATAAAATATTTAAATTAATTAAATTTTAAGCAAATTTAAATTTTTTAAAGATTTTGGAGCACGATTAGGGACACGCAGATATTTAATTTTTGAGCAGTTTATAGGAATAAGATTTGCCTAATGAGTTAAAGAAATGGCAAAAATTGATAGTAAATCCGGAAGATCCGGAAATTTTTTGCAGTTAAAAATATTTAGCAGTTATGGAACAGGTTATTCCTGAAGCCACTATGAATTTTGGCTCTTAGAGAAAAAGAAAAGAAAAAGCTTTGTGTAGAGATTTGGGAGACGCTGTTTTGAAAGCTTAGATTGTAAATTATAAATAAATTTTTATTTTTTTTATAAAATTTTTAATTTTTTTTTGGCTATTTTTTTTTAAAATTTTTGGATTTTTTTAGATGGATTATATTTTTAAATTGAAAATATTGGTTTATATTGTTAGAAATTAATAGAAATTATCTAACTCCGTTTTATTTTTGTTTTAAAATTAAATTAAAAATTTAAAAAATGAGATAAGATAATGTTTTTAAATGAATAAGGTTTGTAATTATATTTTATGTAACCGAATGAAATTAATTTGTTGATTTTATAGGATTATTTAATTTATATGATAATTAAAGTATATGTATTTTTTTTAAATTTTAATGTTGTAATAAAATTAAAATTATATTAAACTTAATTTATTTTTATTTTATTTTAGGTTTTAGAAGGAGCTTTAAAAAAAGGAGAAATTAGTAAGAGTCAATATAAGGATAAACTGTAAGAAATGTTATAATTAGATTAATAATTGTTAGAATTTTACGGAAATTTGTAAGGAAAGTTACAGTAAAATTGGTGTGGATTTATTAGTTACAGAATAAATTTGATTTAAAATGAATTATAAAATTTTATTTGAAATTATGAATTAGATATGAAAAAGTCTTTATATTAGTTAATAACGAAATAAAACTAAATTCTAAAATAAAAAATTATTTATATATATTAATTAGTTATTAAAAATAACTTTAATAATAAATTTATAGTAAATAATTAATAAAATTTATGTTTTTATAAAACAGAGCCTTATATTTTTTAAATTTAAATTAGATTTTTCAGATAATTTTAGTAATATTTTGTTTAGTAAAAATTTATAATTAGTATTTTTTATTATGTTTGATTTTTATTTTTCATTATTAGTTTTACTAATAAATGTGTATAAATTTCAGTTTAGTAAATAATATTTTTAATTTTTTTATATTAAGTTTGATGATAGTTTATAAAATTAGATTTTTTTGAGTAAAATAAATTAAAAGTATTAATTTTTTCGCAAAAAGAAAAAAATATTTTAAGTTATTTATTATAGTATATTTTTATTTTTTTTAATAAGAAAAGAAAATAATAAAATAAAAATTTAAAAGAAAATAAAATAAAAAAAGGTTTATAAATTCAGTATATAAATTCAAGAATTGAGGGTAAATAATGAAGTTTAAAGATAAAATGAAGCTAAAAAATCGAATATATTTTCCATTAGTTATTTTGATTTTAACTTATATAATTGGAGAAAGGTTTTTTTAAAGCGAATTAGAGGAATATAATGAAAAATTTACTGTAAATTTGTAAAAAGATTTAAATTAGAGCCAAATAGATTTTTTTAAAGTCGTGGCCTTTTTGGTTGAGTTTCCAGTTATAGCTGGTAATTATTTAATTATAAAAATTAATGATATAGCTTTTTAAATATAATGAAATAACTTAAAAAATTAAATTTTAAAAAATTTATTTTACTTTTTGTAATTTTGATATAACTTATAATTAGGTTTAGTTTTTTACTTTTATTTTTTTATAAAAAACGCTAGAAAAATCGTTTTTTCACTAATTTTTTTTAAAATAAAAAATAAAATAATTATATTAAATATTATATTATATTTTGATAGGCATTGTAATAGTATTATATGTTTTTTACAGACATAAAATTGAAGTGATTTTAATGGGGCAGTGTTTGGGCGTCCTAGTTTACATAATGAGTATGTTAAAGATGATATATCATAATGTAAGGCCTTATATGAAATATAACAGTATAAGAGGATATGAATGTTCTTTAGATTTCGGGAAGCCTTCTGGACACGCAATGGTAGGTTCTGCTTTTTATTTTTTATTTTTTTACCTAATAATTTTACTAAATTACGGGCGTGCAAACAAGCAAAGTAGTAATTTACAAATAATGTAAAGTCAACAATTTACAAGAAGCATAATAAGTCCAAAGAGCATAAATGTGAGCGACTATTAGAAGAATTTTTAGGCAAAATACAAGAATTCTGGTATAAAAAGTGTGAAAGAGGTGGAAATTTTGGCTGTAAATAGGGTAAATTGGTGTAAATTAAGTGTTTTTTTGCTTATTTTTGTGGCGTTTACTGTTTTAGTGGGTTTTGACCGGGTTTATTTAGGAGTACACGGGTTTGACTAGATAATTTTGGGCTGGTGCTACAGTTGTTTGTTGATGAGCAGTTTATTTTTGCTGAATTTCGGGGGGAAAAGTGTTTATGGGTGGATGAAAGCTTATCTGATTTTTAGTTAGAGCGAGTGGTTTGAAAGGAAGGAGAATTTTGGGAGGAGGGGGAGGGATTTGGCGTGGGTGGTTTTTGGGTATTTGTGCTGTTTGGGGGGCGCGGTTTTGGTTTTTGAGGTGGTTAGGGGGAGTTACGGGGAGGGGGAAATTGATTTGGAACATGTTTTTTAGGAGTGTGGGGAGTTGGAGGGGGAGTTGGAAGAGGAGGGGGTTTAGTTTTGGGATTATAATGAGGCTTTGTATAATAAGAATTTTGTGGATACGGGGACTATTTCTTTTAGTTTTGGGATTTTTTTGTAGATGATTGTTTTTAATAGGGAATAGTAAAAAAAATAGATTTTTATTGAAATAAATATTTATTTTGTTTAATTTTTTTTTATATTTTTTTAATTTTTATTTAAGAGTTATTGAGAATGTTTTTAAACTTAAGTAGTTAAAGGTGAAAGGAGTTTTGTTGAGACTTTTTTTTGTAATATTTTACTTGGGAGTGATTTTTGCTGCTTATTATTTTATTTCCTAATTGATAGACCAGATTTATATAAGTTTTTTGGTTGATAATATTATGATGTTGATTCTGTCAACTTGTTTTTGGGTAGCACCCTATATCTTTGATAAATTGAAAATGTAAGTTTAAGGGGATATTTTTGGAGTTAAAAAACCATCTGTATATAATTAAAATAATTAAAATAATAATAATAACGGGAATAATTAAAATAATAATAATAATGTTATTATATAAAATAATCTAGGAAAAAAGGCAATAAATTTAAAAAATGCTAATAATTTTAATAAATCAGTCGATTTAATTCCTGAGAATAACTAAAAGTTTAAGTTTTAAAAGCATATAAAAGAAAATAATAACGACAAGGCTGATATTGAAAATAGTGTAAACTAATAAAATATGACAGGTTAAATTTGAAATATGTAAAGTTATTTTAATTTATTAAAATTTGATCAATTAAAATTGAAATTATTACTAACTAATTTATTTTAAATATACATGTAAATAAAATATATAATCTTTCGTTTATTCAAGTATTATAATTATTATTTAAATATTTTATTTTTAATTATATGATATTAAAATTAAAAAATATATAATTAGTAAATTGCGAATTAACTTATTAAAAAATAAAAAGAAAAATAATATTTTATATTTTATTTTTTTACTATAATATTATAAGAGTTTTTTATACATAATATTTATTTACTAAAGAATAAAATAATTTTTTTTGAATATTTAACATTTTTAAATATAAATAATAATCATTCATAATATGAAAATTTGCTGGGTGATCCTTTTAAAATTGATTTTTAGCCACTAGCTTATCTTTAAAAATAATAAAATATTATAGAGATATAAAATTTTTAAATTAATTTTAAAATTAATATTTTAATGCATTTTAAAGTTAAGAGATAATTTTATAAATATATAAAAAAAATTTTTAATATTACCTTCTGTGAGATTGGGCTAAACTTTGATCTTTGTACGACCTTTAACTGAAAACTGCTAATTATTTTCTTCTGTTTAAAATTTCCCTTACTTGTTCATCTTAATCACAGTATCTGTGTAAAGTGTCTAAGAGCTTTTTTTTATTTAATAAAAATTATAATATATGTATAAAAATTAAATTATTTAATAATAATAATTTGAGTATATATATATATGATAAAATTTATTTTTTATTAATATAAAATATTTAATTTACTTAATCATTTGCTAATTAGAGAGTTTTTTTATGTTTTTCTAGAGCTGCTAAATCCGTGTTTTAATCATTATTTTAGGAATCTAATTCTTGATTTTCCTTTTTAATTTCGTCTATATCTTGTTATAGTTCTTCGATTTATTTTTCTTAGTTTCTAAAATAAAATAAAAAGAAAAAAATTATAAAAATTTATTTATTTTAATTTTTATATTATATAAGGTTTAGATTAAATTTATTTATACATTATTTTTAAATTAGTTACCTTAATAATTATTCTAAAACGCTAGTTCTATTAAGAAGGTCTTCATTTCTGGCTTTTTCGTTTTATGTTACTAATTAATAGTGTCTAAGTTCATTTTGATGTTTCAAAAGAGAGTTTTCAACTGATTAGATATCTTATTCTTAAATTCTGATATTTTTTCTCAAATCTTTGTTTCTTTCTTCAAAATTTTCGATTTCTATATCCATTTTTTTAATTTCAGTTTCGAGCTTTTAATAAAAAATTTAAGATGTTAAATTAAATTTTAATTTTTTAATAAATATTTATACTTATTGGTTTTCTTGGTCTTGATTTTCTGCTTTTCTATTGAATTTAATTACTTTTTCTTCCAAATCTTGTTACTCTGCAGTAAGAACAGAAATTCTTTTTTAATACTCTTATGAAGCGTGATTTACGTCTTCTAATCTGTTAATTAAAACTTTTTTATCATCTCTGGCTAAATCTTCTTATATTTATAATGAATTAATTTCTTGTTTATTTTGCTCTTATTTACCCAATAAATAATCGATTTAATTTTTTATCCTTTATAACAAAATTTTTTGAATTATAATTAAATGAAACAAATTCAAAAGAAGAAATCATTAATTTTAAATTAAAAGATTATAAATAAATAATAATAAAGTTTTTTATTTGGAGTAGAATTAATTACCTGGAAATTTCAGCTGCTTTTTGATCACACTGCTGTTTTAAAGAGTTATTATCTTAGTTAAGATCAGAAATATCTCTGTTTTTTTGAGCGATTTCGTTGGATAAATGGTCGCAATCTTATTTGAATAAATTAATATTTCTGATAATATTTTCATGTCTATTTCTGTACTCTTCATCACTTATAATCTGTAAAAATAAAAAAATTTTAAAAAATTAAGTTGACCCTTCATTTTATTTATAAAAAAATATATAAGAAAAAGAAAAAACTTGTGTATAATAATATAAAAATTGGATTTTAAAAATGAAATTTAAAAGTAAAAAATAATTATAAAAATTATTAAATAGTAAAGCTTAATAGATTTTTTAGATAACTTAGTAATTTTTATAATTTTTTATATAAGTAGACAAGTTTCTGTTTATATATTAAAAAAAGTATTATATATTTTTTACTTTATCTTCTGAAGCAATTTTGAATTTATGCTCTAATTTTCTCAGTTGTTCTTATAAAGTGTAATAATCTTCTTCATTTTTTCTCATTTCGAAAATATCAGCTTTTAATTAAGCTATTATAATATCTTTTTGGTCTGATTCTATTTAGGCTTGGGAATAATACTAAGTTTTATAAATAAATGAAAAAATTAGTATATCTAGGTAAAAAATTAATATTATAGTATAAAAAGTTTTAACTTATATTATATATATATATTTTATGTATGTTATATAAATATTTTATGTTTTTTTTTGTATTTTTACTCTTTTGTTGTACATTTTTGTTTTTTGGTTGTTGCTTTTATTTGGAATTTGAAGGTTTTATTTTATTTTTTTATTAATTTTCTTGTTTTTATTGGTTTAGTTGAATTAATGATCATGAATTGTTTGTTTTTTGTATAATAATAAATAAATTTTTTATTTCAATGTAATAAAATATTGAAATAAATTATATTTAATATTGATCAAGTGTAAGATAGGTGGAGTAAAAACAATAAATAAATATATTAAATTAAAAATAAATATTGGTATTTTTGTATTTTTATTGAATATTTAAATGAATCATATAATAATTTTAAAGTAAAAAATTTTTTCATTTTATAGAAACAGTTTTCTAATTAAAAGTTATTAATAAATAATTAATTTTTTTATAAAGTATATATTGCACAAATGAATTTTACTTTTTTATTAAAAAAATATGGTTTAAAGGTCTTAATTAATAGTATTATTAAAGTTAATGTTAGTAATAAAATTTTATATTATTATATATTAAAAATACTATTTTTATTGTTTTATTTTTATTGCTGGTTTTAAATTTGATGAGTGGGTAATTTGTGATAATTAGAAATTATTTTTTAATATTTTAAATTAATAAATCAAATATTTCCTAAATAAGAAATAAAAATAAAATTTCAATTAAATTAAAATAATAACAATAAAATTTTTCAAAAAAATAAGTTTTAAAAGTTTAAGTTAAACAAGAACAATCTAAAAATCTAAAATCATTAAAAAAATATAAAATAATTATAGCAATTAGTAGTAAAAAAATAAATATAATAGAATCAAATCAAATCTAAACATAATTTTTTGGCGAATATTTTTACAAATACATATATAAAATTAGAATAAAAATAAAAATTAAAAAAATAAAGAAATTACTTAGTTAATAGAAATAAAAAAAATCAAATAACAAGAAAAGGAGAGTGAAATAATAATATAAATCAAAATTAATAAAATAAATTAATAATATAAATAAAAATATAATTCGAAATTAAATAAATATATATATAAAATGCATCCAGGATTAAGAACAGCTTTGGAATACTTAACGTTTTTTTTGAGCTCAAATTTGTTAAGTTTAGGATTTTTAAAGTATATGTTTGTAAAAGAGTATGAATATCCTTATTTTGCGATGTTACTGGCCTCGATTCCACTAGGATTCATCGGCTTTTATATACTTATAAAAAGAATGCTTTAGTATAATGGAGACTCAAAAATTCTGTACTTGACAGGGCAAAATTACCTTATTTTAGGTAAGAGTTTTATTATTATAATATTATACTATATATTATATTATAATATTATATTATAATATTATATTATTATAATATACTATTATGTTTAATTAATGAAGAGTTATTTAGTATTTTTTTTGTTATATACTTTATTTTTGAGTGAAGGAGTTAACTTTATTTGAATTTTATAATTTTATTATTATAATTAATAATTTTTAGATATTTATTTAATTTTGTTTAAAAATTATTTAATTTTATTTAAACTTTATATTTAATTTTTTAGGAAATATTTAGTTTTTATTTATTATATATTTATTTTATTTCTATTTTTTTTCTAGGAATATTGTTTACGGGAGGAGTTTTGTTTTCTTTAGGAGGGGTTTATTAGGATAATATGGGTTTAGCTAGGTTTTTAGTATATTAATATGCGGCAGAAATTGTTTTTATGCCTTTGTTTTCTTTTAAAATATTGAAAAGACCGTTTTTTGGGCATTATTATGGTATTTTACTTTGTGCTGCTTTAGGAATTGTATTGACTGATGTTTTGAAAACTGATGTTGATGAAAAAGGAGATATTAAAATAGAAAGTGCAGAGGGATATGAAGGGCCAATTTACACTTTTGTAGGTAAAATATTAGCAGTTTTAGGAACCGTATTGTCTAAAAAATTTGTTATTTAAAGAGCATTTGTGTATAAATTAAAAGATTATAATGTGCACAGAGACAATAATAGTTAAGGGAACAGTAAATTAAAGAACAAGAAAACTGCTTTTTATTAGGACTATTTTGAGGGAGTGGTAATTTTAAAATATATATATAATATAGATTTAAATTTCGATATTTTAAATTAAATAGGAAAAACCTAAATTACTTAAAAGATCCTCATTTATTCACAGAAGATTTGAGTTATTTAAGAAATTTCGAGAAGCTGAAACTGAGTTATTAAGTGACAAATACAAAATGTAGAAATAAAGAGCTGAGGAAATGGAAAAGGCAACAGAACTTTATGACGACAATTTAAGCCCAGAATAAATTTAGGCCTTATAAAAAGAAAAAGAATTAAAGAAATTTAAGCAACAACAATTCGAGAATTTAATAATTAAATTACTTAATTAAAGTTACGTACCTTTAGAAAATTTGTCTTTACCTCCAGAATAAAGTTTTTTGGATGAAGAATATTATGAATAATATGATTTGGATATAGGTGAAATTTAATAGAGTTAACTTTATGATTATTAAAAAGGGAAAAAATTGGGGGGATTATAATCTTAAGAAATAAAATAAAATTAGAAACTAAATTAGAAATAAATTTAGGAAATAAAAGAGAAAAATAGGAAGGAATTTTTGGAAAGACAAAAGAATAAACTAAAAGCCTTTGACTATGGAACTTTGAAATAAGAAGAATTGGATTAAATTATGGATTTGGACGAACAGTTTTTGAATACTCTTATTAAAAGATAAACTCAGTTAAAATTCACGGATTTGAAGTAGTATGAACTCGATTCTTAGGTAAGAAAAATCAATTTATTTATTTATTATATAGAATTAATTGTTTTTATATATTAAAATATTATTAATTTTTTTTAAATATTTATTTAAACTTTTTTTGTTAATTTTCAATTGTTTTAATTTAATTTTAGTCATTTTTTAATTTATATCGTTTATATTATTAATTTCTAAATATTTAATTATTTTTATTAATAATTATTTTAGCTGAAATAAGAAGCGGACGAGAAGGATTTACTTTTGTTATTCTTATTGGATTATAAAGATTTAAAATTAAATACTCACATTTTTCATGGATAAGTAATACAAAAGTTTTGATTATTATAAATTTATATATGTTATCATAGTAATATTAATTAAAGTATATATAAAAAATTTTAATTATAAAAATATATAACAAATGAGTTTTTAATTATTATAAAAAGGATGATATGACATTGACAAAATTGGATGAGATTTTTGACAGTATTTTATATGATAGCGAATTATTACATTGTAGTAATATTAATACAGTTGAAATATATGGGATTTGTCATATATTTTTAATGTTTGGAGCAATGTTTATGAGTTACTATAATTTAGAATGGTATGAATCATTATATTAGTATATAGATGACGATTCTTTAGAGTAAAAATCTTTTTTCGATAACAAATACTGTTTATTTATTATATTGGTATCCTTTTTGATGATTTTCAAGCCATTTATTTAGGTAAATTACATTGTTTTTTATTTAATTTGATATAAATTTAATTAATTTAATTAGAATTAACATATTATATTAATTTAATTAGACACAATTAACTTTAAAACACCAAATAAATGAGTATTTTTTGGTTAGATTGTTTAATGATTTTTTAGCTTTAGCTATTTTAACAATTTTTACAGAGAATAGTTAAGGAATAAAATCAACTACTTTGTTCGGGTTATGTTTGGTTTATTTTGGGTAATTTTTGATTTATTTAGGCAGTTCTCATTAATAACGTTGGGCTGAATTTTAGTCTTATATAGAACTCGCAAAAACATTTTTTTCACAAACTTTGGACCCTATTTAATTAGTTCATTTGGAAATTAGACTTGTTTAAATTCATCATGTTTTGGGTAAAAAAGAATTTTTGAGAATTTTAATTGATTTGTTTTCATCTTGTAATCCAAGACAGGTATTGCATACAGCGAATCCGGTTTTAAATGTTAGAAAATAATTTGACCCACATTTCAATTAAAGGTAAAAAATTAATTTTTTTCAGTTTTTAATAAGAAATTATTATGTTAAATTATTTAATTAATTGAAATATGTATTTTTTTAATTTTTTAAATAAAAATTAATATTAGAACAAAGAACTGGGGAGGAGCTTATCCTAGACCTTTAGTAGAATAATAGGAAAAATCTTGGGTATCTAATGATTAAAGTGATGTTTGGATAAGTGCATTAAGTTAGGTTTAAGGAGATTATTAAAAAATTTTATTATAATAGAAAAGAGAGTAAAAGAAAGAAAAAGAATAGGAAGATATATAATTTTTAAAGAAAAAAGGACAAGGAAATCCAAAAGTCCCTAATTTGTTAAAAGATTTGGAGGAAGTTGAAGATGATTCGTAATAAATGTAAACAGTTGGAGAAGATGATAATAATAAATAAAATTTGGTTAATTATAAAAAATCTATTAAATTAGATTGAAAACTTTAATTAATAAATAAAATTAATATAAATAAAAATGATATAAGAAATAAAATATAAATAATAATTAATAAATCCATTTAAAGTAACTTTAAATTATCTATACAAATATATATATATAAGTTAATTTTATTTAAATTTAATATTTTTATATATGAGTTTGTTAAAAATTGTTAGTTGAAATATAATATATGAAATATAATTAAAGTACAAGTATAGTATATAATAGTAAAAAATATTTAATTATTATAATAGGGTTTTTATACATCAATATCTCCATTTATGGTCAATTAATTGGTAAATTGGCTTAATTTATTCTTTATCTGGGTGACGTTCTGATTTGTTATTGTCATTTTAGGCTTAAAATATGTAAAAAATACATTATATTTGATTAAAATTGTTAAAATGAGTTTATTTTAACAAACTATTAATTTTTTAAAAAATGGAAACTAAAAATTAGTTAAGATTTTTATAATATTAAAATAATTATTACTTGAAGGTATTTTTGGCGCATTTTTTTCATATTCCGTTTTTTCAGGGCGAGCTAAGCCAAAATTAGTCACGTTATGATCTTATTGGAATTTATGAGCGCCTGCTCTTTCATTTTCATCATTGTCCATTTTTTGTTTATTATTTTTGTTTTTATTTTTTATTTTTTTAATTGATATTACAGTGCTTAATATTTTATTATTTTACGTATTAAAATTTAGTATAATTGGATAGTTTATATAAGATTTTATAAAAAAGATAATTAACATTAAAAATATTTTAAGAAATATTTTAAAAATTTAACATATCATATAGAATTTTTTAAAGGGCCATAAATAATAGTTATTGAATTGAAGTAATATAATAAGTTAATTTTATAAATAATAGTAAATTATATAATTAAAAATAAATATTATATAATTATAATAATATTCTTTAATTTAAATATTATAAAAGACCAAAGAATTTATCAAACTTAATTTCCGGAAGGTGGAAAATTAGTATATTTATCAATTTTAGGTTAATTTTCTTATTGTCCTTATTGTTATTAGGGATGGAATTTTGCCTCATTTTTTCCCTACATTTATGGGGCATTTTTTTCATAATTTAAATTATATTCTTCAGATTTGTTATAATTTGAGACATTTTAGTTGGGATAGGGATTATATCCTGGTTTATTTTCTTAGGGATTTTACATTTTTATTTAATTTTGAAATATTATTTATTTTTATAAAATGTGATTTTTATTTTATTTTTGCTTATTTATTTTTTTATTAAAAAATTTTTGAAAAAAATTTGATTCAAAATCTATTTTTCTAACGATTTTTTGGTGTATTCTGATGTTAATAGCTTTTTTTTTAAATTATATAATATATTTTAGAGATTTTAAATTAATTTTATAAAATTCTCGAATTCTAAAATTAAATAAATTTTATAATTCAGAAATTGCATTTCAAATATATAAATTTAGTAAACTAATAAAATGAATAGGAATTAAGAAGGAAAATAAAAGAATAAATGTAAAATAAGCTATATTTCATAAATATAACATTAATATATGTATTATAAGTGTATTATAATATAATGATAATTTAATTTTATATATAAATCAGAATCTTTTTTATTAATTAGGTTAATTTGTATAAGGTTAATTTTCATATGTTCCTGTAGGTTTTGTTAAGTCATCATTGTTATATGCACCTTTATTTTAGTTTTCTATATACTGTTCATTTTTTGTCTTTACATTTTCGTGTTGACAAGGGAAATGGTTGATTCCAACTTTATTATCTTAGGGTGTTTACATTTTTTTTTTTTTTTATTATTATTTAATTGTTTTTATTTTATTTTATTTTTTGTTTTATTTACTAGGATTATATTTCGGTAATTTTATTAAGATTAAATCAGAATGATAAAGTTTTAAGTAAATTTCAACTTAATTTTTAATATTATACCACTATAATATTATCATTTTATGCATACCCAAATAGAAGTAAATTAAAATTTTTGTATCTATATATTAAAAATAGAAATAAAAATAAAATATAATAAAAATAAAAATCCTGTATTTTACAGCGTAATTAAAAAGTATTTTATCCAGATTTCTGAAAATTCCAAAAATATACAGAATATACTGAAATATTAATAAATTATGTAATAGTTTTTAGGTTTTAATTTGTTGTTTTAAATAATAAATATTTTTAATATTTTTTTCCTTAATTAAATATAAAAGTTAAGTTTTTATACTTACAATTTTTTTTACTAAAACATGAATTGTATAGTCCAGTGGGCATTATAATATATTTCAGTGTTTTCCATATTTTTAATAATATTTCAGAAATTGGTTAAAAATTACTATAAAATAAAAAAATGGATTAAGATAAATAATAAACTGTTTATAATGATATAAAAAAGTTTTTCTAAAATATTAAAAAGTTAAAAAGCCTTACAAATTTACAAGTTAATTTAAAGTAACTATCAAAAAATGATAATATGATTTATTTATAAACATTTTAAAATTATTCTGTATTATACTATTTGATTTTGGATAAACTAAATTATTTACAACTATTAAAAGTTATTTGAAAAGTTTTTTAATAGTATGCTAGAATTTTTAAAAACCTAAAGATATAAAAATGTTTTTTAAAAAATTATTTTAATTAAAATATTTTAAAATATTTTTTAGTTGGTTAAAAAAAAATTATCCTAAAATTGAGATTTATAATATTATTATAAATTTTTGTTTAGTTCTTATAGTTTTCATTAAATATCTGATGAAGATGCTGAGAATATTAGTCAAGGTATATAAAATTTGATCTATTTAAGATAATTTTATATACATTCATGGTACTTAATAATTAAAATAAAGCTTTTAAAAAATTAATTCATTATTAATATTTTACATAGTATGAGTAAACTCACATATAAAGGTGTTTAAAATATCTGTTTGGGTATTTAAAAGTTATAAAATTTAAGAGAATTGGATATATTCCTAAGGTAGCAAAACTTAATAAATATTTAAAAACTTATATAATTTTTATTTATACAATATATTTAGCTTCGATGATTAATCCCTTCAAAGTATTGATTTTATTGGAAAAAGCATAAAAAAATTGAAAAATTTAACAATATTGAAACTATATTTAAAGTAACCACTAAAAATTACAATTTTTTTATCTTATTTTAAAATATATAAAACTAATTAAATATTTTAATTAGCAAGAACAATTTATCTGATTAACACGCTGAAATAATCGGGAAATTTATAAATGATCTGAAAAACCTTACATAATTGGAACTTAATTTTTCGTAACGAATAATATCTATAATTTTACTTTCCATTTATAAATATTATTAAAATTTATAAAAAAATGGTTTTATAAATGCATTTAAATAAATTTTTTATATTGTAGAATTTAAAATTATATAAAAAATTTATATAAATCAATTATAATGTATTTACTTTTTAATTCAGACAGAATAAAATTACCTACATAGGTGCATAGTATATTAGTTTCGGGATTAAAAATTTAAAAAACCTTACAAAGTTGAATTTAAATCTATAGTAATTAATAATAATTATATTCATTTAAATTTATTTAGAGAATTTTTTTTAACTTATAAATTATTAATATATTTCTATTTAGTCAAAATTAAATATCTCATTAAGGAGCGGAGTTTATAAGCAAAAGTGTATAAGAGTTAAAAAAACTTACACATTTAGATCTCAATTTAATGTAGCTAATAATATTTATAATTTAAAAAATTTTTGTCTTAGCTTTCAAAAAGGATTCTTTAAATTTGTCCATTTTTAAGAATATCTAATATTATCAGAAATTTTAATGTAATTTTATAAATTATTGAAAAATTAAAAATAATGTTAAAAAAAATAATAATATATTATAAAGGTTTATATAGCTGTAAAAAAATTTAGTATTAATTTAATAAACTAATTGTATTTTATTATAATGTAGCTAGTTAATTAGGTACAAATTATTTCACTATTTTAAATCCAATACTATATTTTTACATTGAATATAACACTTTATATGTGAGAAATATCATATCGTAACTGCTTTATTTAATATTTCATCATACTATCCTTTTGTTTTTTTTACCAAATTTTTATTGTAATCAAACCCAAAAAAAAAATAATCACCAATATCGGTTTACTTTGTTTTTATATAATTTTTAGCTTGTTTATTAAAAAGATATTTATATAAAAAAATCAAAAGGGTTGTAAACAGATTTTATAATTTTAATGTTTATAAATTAATTTATTTTGCTGCATTATAATATTATGTGATAAATATAATTTGGTGGTGGATCAAGAAAATAATAGTGGATTAGTTCAATGAAATATATCGGAGGAGAATATATAAAAACAATATTAAAATTTGGCCAGTTTTGTTTTCTTTAAAAATAAAAAAAAATTTATAGTTAGGAATTATAAAATTAAATTTCTTTTTAAATTATATTAAGCCGTTCGATTTTCGGATAAGTAAATTTTAATTAACCATGTGCCTTAAGTATTAATAGGGTATAAAAGTAGATAAATTATAAAAAAATGAAAAAAATATCTTTTTTATAAATTGTTTAATATTTCATAATTTTAAGATATGTTTCAAAATTTATAATTTTCTGTTACTTTTTTTTATATTTTTTTTTAATTAATATTCCAATTAATTCATGTTCTTCAGGCTTGTTAATTTAATTAGCGTATAGTTGAAATAAAAACTTATCCGAAAATCGAATAGGTTAATATATTTTATAATAAAATATTTTTTTATTATACAATAAATTTTTTTCCATATAATAAAAATAAAGTTTTACATATTATAAATATTATAACCATTATAATGAATTTTCGACGCTTTTAAATATTTTTTATAGAATTCTGAGTATCCATATCGATAGCTGCATGACAAATATTAGATAAATAATTTAATATTAATATATAAATAATTTTATTTAGATATAATAAAATCTCTGATTTAGGTTATAAATATATTAACTAATGCATTTTGGATTTGAGAAACCTAACATAATTGACTTTATTCTTATCGTATTTAACAATTAATTTTAATAAATTAAGTAGAAAATATGTAAAAAATATTTCTAAAAAATTATTAATTTATTTCAATTTAGTTCTAATGAAATCTCAAATTAAGGTGTTAAAAATATGGGGCTAAACATTAAAAATATGAAAAACTTAACAGAGTTTACACTAGCTATCAAGTATTTATTATTTTTATTTTTGTTTTTGTTTTAAAACTTATTAAAAATTTATTGAATATTAGTATTTTTATTTAATTTAGAGATGATGAAATATTTGATTAAGGTATTAAGTATATTATGTAAGATTTTAATAAGTTGGAGAGTTTAAAAAAATTTCATTTGAACTTAAGGTAGCAAATTAATAATTAAGTTTGAATTGAAATGTTTAATTAATAAATTTAATATTAACATATATATATAAATTATTTAGAGGTATTCTATCAGATTTAGGTGGTTAATACGTCGGATAAGCTATATAATAACTGAAGGGCCTTTATGATTTAAAATTACATTTAGGGTGCTTATGATAATTAAAATTTTAATAAAATAAATTTAACTTTTATTATAATATTTTAAAATTGTTTTGATTTAAATGTTTATATTATATAGTTTGAATGAAATTTAATATTAAGGTGCAGTAAGTATTGGCCAAGGTATAAAAATGTAGGATAATTTAAAGAGATTGGAACTGGATTTACTGTAACTAATATAATTACATATATAATTAAGTATTAAAATTTATCAGAATATTTAAAAATTATAAAATATTAATATTTTCATTTTATATAGTGATAATACAATATGTGATCAAGGTATTTTGTATTTAGTATAGGTAATATTTGAAAAGTTGGAAGATTTTAAACGATTGAAACTAGATTTAACGTAGCTATATAATATTTTTTTAATTCAAATATTTTAATATAGGGGAGTTTTTATTAATATTTTGAACTATATATATATTTTAAATTGTGCTAAGTACCTAAAACATAATTCCATTTCTATTTTTTATAAATTAAAATTTTATATTCCCCTATTTAGAATATAGAGACAAAATAATTAAATTTACGATATTTTAATATTTTTTGTGAAAATTTGACTGTAAATAAAAAAATAGATTAATCTAATATGAATTCTTCAATTAATTTTTTTTTTTTTATTTTCCAAAAAATATTAAATTTATTTTTTAATATTATATTTTTTCTATAATTCCATTGAATTTATATATTAAAAAGGGGCAATGATATTTCATAGGAATTAAGAAATGAAATTTACGATGATTTTGAGTATATTTACTCTTAAAACTATATGTTAGAAATGATAATTTGATTAATATAATATATAAATAGAGATATTTTTAAAATAATTTATAATAAATATACAACTTTTCTAAGTTTTTAAATTTAAATATTATTATTAGTTAGTATATTGTTATAATCTCATTTTAAATATATATATATAATTAATTTAAATACTATCGTAATATTTTGTTCATGTAATCTCTACTTGAAATAATTTTATATTTATAATATTAAAATGGAACTATTAAAGATTTTATTTTTTATGGAAACAGTATGTTATTTATCAAAATAATTAATAGAATTATAAATTATTATATAAATATTTTAGAGTTTATACTTATAAAAAGGATTTAGAAACAGTGTCTTAATACCTGATACTTTATATTTTGACAAATAAATTTTGTAGGTATAATATAAATTATTTTAAATTTTTTTAAATTTATATATAAAACCATTCAAAAATTTATGAATTTTCAAATAATCTAATTTTGGTATTTTTTATTTTTATCTTAATTTTAATTTTCTTTTTTATATAACTAAAAATTCTTTTATAATTAATTAGTGAAATAAAAAAATGTAATTTAAAAATAAAAGAAAATGTCTAGTGAAGAATTCCGATTAAATCCATTATTATTGGTGATTTAATTATATATTTTACGAACAATTAATAGATTATTAAAGTAGTTTTAAAAAAATTTTATAATAAAAAAAACAAAAAATAAAATATTAAACAGTTAAGTTAGAATGGATTATAAAGATTAGTTATAAAAAAAAAAAACATTTAAATTTGCAAAATATAAATCTATTGAGAAACCAGGTTCATCTGCATTAAGCAAATAATTGAATTAATTTTAATCTGCTTTAGAAAAAAAAGGTAGAAATTTGAATGACATTGAGTTTGTTTTATTTGAGAAAATTCACGGGGCAAATTTTTCTTTTATAATTGTCGAAGAAAATGGAAAAAAATAATTTTAAGCCTGTAAAAGGACTGGGATGATAAAAGAAAATGAGTTATTTAATTAGTATGAAAAAATTTTAGAAAAATATAGAGAAAATTTGGAAAAATTTTATGATATTTTGAAGGAGTTAAAAGGCCAAGAAAATAAGAAAATTAAGTAGATTTAGGTTTTTGGAGAAATTTATGGTGGGTCTTATAAACACAAAGAAGTTTAATTTATTGAAGGAGTTAAACATGTTTAAAAAGGAGTTTATTATTGTCCTTAAATAGAGTTTTAAGCTTTTGATTGTTCTGTGATTTTTGAGAGATTTTAAGAAAATTAAAATTAAGTAAAATAAGAAGAATTAAAAATTGAGCAAAATGGAAATTTATAAATTAAAAATGAAAAATAATAAAAAAATTAAAATGGATAGAAATAAGATATTTAGGTATAAGACGGAGATTCAGAATTAGAAGATGGTTTAGATAAAGAGTATTTATATATGGAAGATTTTTTATTTTTGTGTTAGAAATCAAATGTGCCTTATGTTGAGCCCATTAAAAGAGGAAAATATAGTGATTTATACTAATTTGACGTTGAAAAATTTGAATCTGAAATTTATAAAAGATATAATTTACCAAAAATAGAGCATAATATAGCTGAAGGTGTGGTTATGAGGCCTTATAAAGAGTTTCACGGGCCTTTGATTAAAATTAAAGCTGAAAAATTTTACGAAAAAGCTTAGGGAAAGAAGGGAACTGAAGAATAAATTGAGAAAAAATAGATGGAAAATAGAGAAAATGAAAAGCCAAAAGAAAAAAAAAGTGAGGATTTTATTTTTGATGTGAAATTATTTTTTACTTATAATAGGTTAGAAAGTGTTTTGTCTAAGTTAGGAGATGTTTAAAGGGAAAAAAGTTCAGAAAATTAAAAAAAATTGGTTTTATTGCTTATTTAGGACGCTGTGGAAGATTTTTGTAAGGAAAATGAGGAAAATGAGAAGTTTTATAATGAAATTAAAAATAATGAGTAGATGAGCAAAATTTGGAAAAAATTTAATTAAGCTACTTCTGCTGGGGCTTTTAAAGTGGTTAGTTAATATATTAATGAAAAGTGAATAAATTATTTGATTTTTATATATTATATATAAGTTTAGGATATATTATTTGGTTTATGTGATTTTCAAATTATTTATATTTTTTTTGTGACTAAAAGTTACTTGAATTAATTATTATATTCGTAATAAAATATTATAATTTTTATTTTTTGATAAAATTTTATTGGTAATTAGAATCACTATAAAAATAAATAATTAATTTAAAAATAACAATTAATAATAAAATTAATTTCATTTTTTATGGCTTGGAGTACTACAAATTATAGATACTGGAAAAGCAATAATTTCGATAAGACTTTGCATAATTAATTCGTTTTTTAAAAAGAACAATAGAATAATGAAAATAGGGATTCAGATATAGAGTACTATAATAATGATAAATTTTATTAAAAAAATAATTAAAAATAATTAAACTAAAAATAAGATTAAAGTCTATATAATTAATAATATTAATAATAGGGGTAAAATATTTAAAAATTTTTTTTAAAATTATTGCTTTATTTGCATTTTAAAAATATATTTTATTAGCTAAAATGATATGAATTGGTAAAAAGTTATAAATTTGTAAAATTAATCTTTTATTTCAAATGAACTAAATTCTAATAAAAACTACAACTAAAATTTCAATTAAACATCGAGTCTCGTGAAATATATTCCTAGCTAGTAAAAGTCAAAATTGTTAGATTAAGATTTACATTTAGAAAATGATAAATTTGGTGATTAATATTAGATGAAAAAAATGTTAGAAGAGAATTATTTAAAATAAAATAATTAAATTTAAGAATAGGAAAACGTAGTTTCTAATTAAAACTAATATTGTTCTACTTATAATGATAACTTCAATAATTATGAAAAGTACATTTAGGATTAATATATTCCTCATAAAAATTAGTTTAAAAAATGCTTTAAGTTAAGTAAAGAAAATTATCACTAACCATATTTCTATAATTCAGATGATATTTCTAAAAAATAATAGATATAATATGAAAAAAAAAACATTTAACATAAGGAAAATAATGTTTAAAATATTAATGAAAATTAATTTTCTGGAAAATAAAATAAATAGTCATAAAATTATACTTTTTAGCATAAAAGAAATAAATTTGCTAAATAAAAGAAGAATTTAAAAATAAATGAGAAAAATTCTAAATAACTATAAAATGGTGATTAAATACTTATAGATAAAAAATTGTATGAATCTTAAGTTGAATATATGAATAATTTACAAAAAGAGTTGAATTAGTATAAATAATAGGAAGGTAATAGTTTAAATATACTATTTTTTAGTTATAATATGAAAATAATGATAAAAAAATAAATATACATATTTATATTTAATATTATATTTAAAAATTTTTAATTTATGTTTAAATAAAAAATATTTAAAATTTTGAAATTTATATAATAAATTTTAGAAAATTAGAGAAAACAATAAGAATTGGAAAAATAAAGACATTTATATTAAGGGAATAAGTAATTTAAAGTTGAAAACGGATTTTAAATGGCAGATAAGATAAAATATTATAGTTAATAAAAAAATTTTTTAAAAGGAACTACTGTAAGTGATTGGGTGAGGGAAAAATCATAAGCGTAATAAAATATAGGAGATGTGAAAAATAATTCAAAATTGGGATTTAAAGACAAAAAAAGTTAAAATTGATTTTTTTTATTATTAATTTATAAAAATATTAATAATCGTTTTTAAATATTAAATTATTTTTGTTTAATTTAAAATAAATTATTATTATATTGGCCAAGTTTTATTAATATGGGTTAAAAAGAAAGATTTACATAATAAATTATAGATTTTAAATATAAATTATTTAGATATATTTTAAGTTTACTTTTATATATAAAATTATAATATAAATAAGTATATTGTAAATTCTAATATAAATTTTGATAAAATTATTTCGGCTAATATTATTAAATAAGTTAAAAGTTATCTATATAAATTTTTATTAAATTTCATCATAGAATTAGGTAATAAAAGTTTTATGAGACAAAAAAGAATGGAATAATAAATAATCTAGGTTATATATCTGCATAATTTTGCTTTAGTTATAATACATTTTTTGTTATTTTTTTTTCTTCAAAAACTTGATTAGCTGTTTTCTGTATTTACATTAATTTTATGTTCTTAATAAATTTTAAGTATTTTTTCTCTATTTCTTTTGACAGGGTTATCTTCTTTATCCAATTAATGTGCAAGTCTATCTTGGTATTTTTTCAATTATTTAACAAATCCAATATTAGGGTAAATTCCAGGTCTAGAAATTTGAACAAAATGGAAGGCTTAATCATAAGTCATTTCCTTATACCACATAATATATGCAATAACAGCGGTGGCAGACCTAGACATGCCCTGGAAACAGTGCACTAAAACATTAGTAGTTTCAAGATTTTAATGTATAAATTGGTTAATTTTTTGGAAATTCGGAGACATATCATAAGTAGGGAAATCGTCTGCTTCTATTACCAAATGGTTATCAACTAATTCTTAAGAATAAATTAAATGGGTGCCGCTGGCGACGGTAAGGACTGCTCTTATTTTGTTTTCTTATATGATTTTTTTTGAACTGGCTGCGTTTAGGTCGCCGAGCCATAGTCCGCCTTGGGCTTCGTTTTCTGGATTCGGTTTTATTATACAGTTGACGTGGTCTAGTGCTTGTCCGTAGGTGTAGAATTTGCCGTCGCTGTTAAACATTTATATATATATATGTATGTATATGTGTATTTATTTTTATTTTTTAGGAGTTGTTTATTTATTTATTTATTTATTTTTTTTATTTTATTTTTTTATTTTTATTTAGAATTTTGTTTTATTTTTAGTTAGATTATTCTGTATTGAAAACTTTTTTTTTTTGTTATTTTAAGGTTGGAATGGTAAAGTTAATTGAGTTTAATTTGAGGGTTTTGGGTATTTTGGACTTGAATTCTTGAAAATTTATTGTAATATATTTTTTAGATTTCTGTTCACTTTAAGAAGTTTTTTGGTTGTGGGTGGGATGGGATTATATATTATTTTATATTAGGTAAAGAATTGGAATTTTATTATTATAAATATTTATAATTATAGCTAAAGCAAAATAATACATTTTAAAAATGTTATTCCTTATAATTTTAATGAAAATATTTTAATATATAAATATCATTTATAATTTATTTTGAAAAAATAAGTACTATCTATACTTTACGAATGAAATAATTTTTAACTTTACAAATACTAGTATAATAAGTAGTATTGTGCGATTAAAATGGAAATTATTAATTAAATTGCTTTATTATTAAATAATTGAATTGATAAGATTTTATTATTTCGTTGTTTAATTAATATAATTAAAAATATTAAATAATTTATTCGATTGGTTAGAAGAATTATAGAAAAATCAAAAATTTAAAATCATAAAAACAAAAAATTGTTCTAGTGTTTCAAAATAAATAAAAGAAAAATATAGATATTTAAGCATAAGATACAATAAAAAATAAAAGAAAAAAATAGTACTAAAAGTTTAATAAATATATCCGAAAGATTAGTTAAAATTTTAAATATAAAATTAAAATAATATTTTAAATTGGGGTTTTTGTTTTAAACTAAAAAATGAATGATTTATATTACGAATTACAAGATATTTATAATAATAATAATGGAGGGGTAAGATTGTCGTAAATGAGTTCTGCTAGAAATTCAGTACAATAGGAAGATTTGATGGCTGAATTTAGAATGAATTCAGAAAGAGTAAGAATAATAATTAGAATGATAGAGTAAAATAATAATGAAATAGCGGAATTAAGATAGTTAATGATACATTCTACTTCCTCTGCAAAAGAAAAGGGTAAAAAAAAAAATTATTATATGGTTAAAAAATGGTTTTAAATATATAAATAATTAATTTAAATATTAAATTTTAAAAATTAAATTTAAATTATTTTTGAGCTAGAAATTAATGGAAAATTATAGGAGTTGGCTAATGATAATGTAAGACACACTTAAAATATGAAATCTCTGATGGAGGCGATAGAAGCCGATATAAAAAAATCAGAATAAGAGTATCCAGTAATAAAATAAATATAATATAAGAATTAATAATAAAAAATTAGAAGAGATGAATTTTAATAAAAAAATAATTATCATTATTATTATTAAATTTATAATTTATATTTATAATATTTAGGGAGAAACTGAGACTTTAGCCAAATAATACTAAAAAAGAGCATTAGCAGCAGAAGTTTCTAAATTACTATAGGAATCTTAGACTATACATTCAGAGTATAAATAAAGCGCTAAAAATAAAATTGAGAGGCAAATTTAGATTTTGGACCCAAATTTAAGTCACGCAAAAAGACAAGAACTGATGGAAGACCCAGACGGATTGCAAAAAGTTATGTAAATGCAGACTTTAGGCACAGCCAGTCTGTAAATAAGACACAGAGTGGATGATATAGTGGAAAAGGCCAGGGAAGTTCAGAAATTGGAAAGGGTACTTAAAATATAAAATTATATATATAAATTTATAAAAATAAATATAAAATTATATATATAAATTTAGTATAGAAAATAAAAAAATATTAAGTAGAAAATAATAAGTTACATATAATTTTACTAGGAAAAAAATAAATATATAAATTAGAAATTTATATAAAAATAAATTTTATTGGTTATATCTGTTTAGTTAGCTTTTTTGAATGTTAAAAATTTGAATTAAATAAAAATATGAAAAAAATATGTATATATATGAAAAAATAAGTATAAATATGAAGATTTTAGATATATTTTTTTTTTATTTGTTTTGATTATTTTATATAAATTTTTCAGTTTAAAGGATTTTTTATTAATTATTTTTCATTTTAAAAATATTTATTTATTTTAGACTATGGAATAATGCTATTAGATGATGACAGAAATTGCTTTTTTGGTTTCTACTTAGGGGGAAATGTTAGATGATATTGAGGCTAATTTGGATGGGGCTAAAAATTATATATAAAAAGCGGCTAAGGTAATGGAAAAAGAGAAGAAAGTACACTAGAAAGCAAGAAAAGTAATTTTAATGGTTTAATTTTTTATAATTTTTAATTTAAAAATTATAATTTAATTATTAAATTTTTTAAATTTTTTAAGAAAATGTGTTGTATAATTTTTTTGGGGCTGGCAATTATTTTATTAATTACTTCACCTCTATGGATAAAGCTTTTGAGAAATTGGTTAACTTGAAAAATACTAATAATAAAAGTGCACAAATTTACTAATATAAAAATAATTTAATATAGTCTTTTTTAAAAAATAATTATAATAATAATGATTAATTTTTATATAAAAAATATTTATACCTTTTTAGAATTATAAAATTTCATTATTTTAAAGATTGTGAAATTTTGAAATAATATAATATATAAATTTTTTTTTTTAATTGGGATAGTAATTAAATATATAAAACTAATTTTTTTTTTATGAAGATGTAAATCAATAATAAATTTATAAAAATAATGACATGGTTAATTAATAATAGTAACTTGAATTTAAAATACTATTTTTATTTATTATTGGCGGCCTTTGAATTGATTTTAATGTGTAAGACTGATAGAATTAATTATTTCTCAATTCAGTAATTTGATTAATTGTTTATTAAAAAAATAAAATTTAGGATTGAAAATAAAAATAAAAACAGATAAATTGACTTTTTTTTATAGTTTTTAAATAGAATAAAATAATATAAAAAGAATATTACTAGAGTATTTAATAAATTAATATCATAAAAAAAATATTTTGAGTGAAATTTTACTATGGGAATTAAGAATTTATTACCTTAACTTGCATCAATTACTTAGAGTAAGCATGTTAGCGATTATAAAGGAAAAACTTGTGCTGTTGATACTTATGCTTGGTAATTTTTACACTAAATTTTATATTTTTAAATTTATTTTAATATTTAAAAAAGTAGATATAAATATATTTTAATTATAATAATTTTATAAAATATAATTAAAAATAAGAAAAACGAATTTTATACGTTTATGATTGAATTTTTATTTGGATAATAAATTGATTGAATTGAAATTATAAATTATATATTTTTTATTAAATTTTTTAACTATTTAAGGTTACATAGAGGATTTTATTCGTGTGGAATAGAGTTAGGACAAGGAATTTAGACTGAAAAGTAAAAATTTAAATTTTATATATTTTTTTTTAAATTTAATTATGCTAAAAAGTGAATTTCATTATTTTTTATTAATATATGTTATTTGAATAAATAGATGGCTTGAGTTTTGTTTAAAAAGAGTGGAAATGTTGTTAAATAATAACATAAAAGTTGTAATGGTTTTTGATGGACATAAGCTTCCTAGTAAAAAGGGAACCGAAGGCGAAAGAGACAAGTAAATTATTTTTTATTTTAATTTGTATAAAAAATATGTATTTTAATTAAAAATATAAATGATTAATTAAATTTGTTTTAATTTAAATTCGTTGATTTTAGAAAAAGGCGGGACGCAAAATAATAAGCTTTGGAATATTTGAGAAATGGAGATAGATACAAAGCTAATGAGAAATTTGCAAGTTCAGTAGATTTAACTCCTCAAATGGCATTTTAGCTTAGAAATGTAAATTTTTTATAATTATTATAATTTTTAAAATATTTAATATTTTCCAGATTTTTAAAAATTTAATTCAATAATTAGTATAAGTTTTTTTTTAAAAAAAAAATAGACGTAAAGTTAAATTTATTTTATTTTTTAAAGAAACTTTAAAATTATTAAAATGTAGAGTGTATTATAGCTCCCTATGAGGCTGACGCTTAATTATGTTATTTAAATGTGACTGGATATGTAGATTTTATAATTTCTGAGGATTCTGATTTATTAGCTTTTGGTAGTCTTTGTGTATTTTATAAAATGGACAATGATGTAAAAATAAAAAAATTTTTTAAAAAATAGATATAAAAAATTTAATTGAAAATGAAAAAAATTAATAAAAGATAAAAATTTAATAAAAATTAAAAATATATAAATTTTTACCTAAATAACTTTTATTATAATTAAAAATTTAAAAATTTTAATTAGGGTTCTGGAAAAGAAATTAAGTTTTAGAATTTATCTAAGTGTTAAGTTATGAATTTTTAGAAGTGGACTTAGAACTAATTTTTGACTTTTTGCATTTTTTGTGGGTGTGATTATTTGGATTCTATTAAAAATGTTGGGGCAAAAAAAGCGTATTCTTTGGTTAATTAACATAAAAGTTATAAAAGAATTATAAACGAACTAAGAAGAGAAGGTACAATAAAAATTTAAAATATTTTATAAAATTAATATAGTATATTATAATTTTTATAAAATAAAAAAATTAACAATAATAATGAATTAATTTATTTATTTTATTTTTATATTTAATATTATTAAGGCAAATACAGTGTTCCAGAAGATTATGAGAAAAAATTTGTTTAAGCTTTTTTAACTTTTAGATTTTAAGTTGTTTTTGACCCTATAAATAAAAAATTAGTGAGTTTAAATGATTTAATTTTAGAATAAATGAAAGAAAGATATTCAAAAATTGATGAAATTGATCCTAAGTAAAAAATAAAATTATTTGCTTATTTATATAATCATTGTTTTTATTAATTTGATATATTTTATAAGAATATAAAATTAATTTGTTAAAACTTAATTTAAATTTAAAATATTATTTTTAATATTTTAGCGAAAATGAAGAGACAACCAAAGCATGGGAAGATTTTGAAAAGTAAATTTTGGAGAGAAATATAATTTTATAAATGATTTAAGAAGATTTTGATTTGAGTTTTTTGATGGACATGTAGTAAGAAAAGTTAATGAGAATTGTAAATTGGGAAATTGACCCTGATACAATGAAAGAGTATGAAAAAGACAGTAGTTAAAATTAAAATTAAAATTTAAATTCAGGTTCTTTAGCTTAATCTAAGTATTATTAAAATTTGAGAACAATTTAGTAACCAACAAAATAATATTTTTAAGGAAAATAAAAAACTACTTCTTCTGTAAATTAGATCAAAGATGGGAAAAAATAAACTACTTTAAAATTTAATTTTACTTAGAATTTTTAGAAATCTAGGTCAAATAGTGTAGAAAAGAGTGAAAATGACTAAAATGTTAATAATAATTATTAAAAAAAGTAGCAGTTTTTTAAAATATAAGAGAAAATTTAGAATTTGAACTAAATAAAAAGCGAAAATATAAATAATGATAGTATAAAGGAAAATTAAGAAATGGATAAAAAATCAAAAAGTGATGATAACTTATAAAATTAGTTCAAAAATTAAATTAATAAGAATAAAATAAATTTTAATAGCACGGTTTTTTCTAGTAATAATAGTAATAATAATAGTTTAAGTAAATAAAGTCCTTCTATTTTTAATTTGGAATCTTTTGTTTACTAAAAGAAGGAAACTAAAAATACTTTTGGCGGAAATATGAAAAATAATAATAATAAAATAAATAATTGTAATATATTTAGTAAAAATAATAATTAAAATTAAAATAATACTATTGTAAACAATTCTTAATAGAAGAGTTTAAACAGCAGTTTTGTAAGTAACAGATCTTTTAGCAATTTTAGCGAAAAAGCAAGTCCTAGTTTATAAAGTCAGTAGACATTTTTACATGAAGAATGTTAAGCTGAGCTTAAAAATATAAAAACTAGTAAAAGACTTTAAACTTAGTTTAAAGTGCCTTCAGCGTCAAAAAATACCCCTAATTAGTTTAATTTATAATAAAATAATGAAAATAATGGTGAGAAAATAGAAAAAGTGGAAAATAAAAATAATAATAATATTTATATAAAAAATGAAAATAAAAATAATAATAATAACAATTATTTGAGGACAGATTTTTTGTCGTAGAAATTATCAAAAAATTAAAGTTAAAAAAATAGTAATAATGAAAGTCCTCAGGAAACTTAGCTTATTTAGAAATCGGAATAAGAATTAGAAGAATAAATTTAAAAAAATACTAAAAATGATAAATCTTTTGAAGAAGTGGATGATTTTTTTTCTAAATAAAGAATTTAGCAAATGGATAATAAGGAAACAAAAAAGCCTAATAAATAATAAAAGTTGGGTAAAATATATAAAATTTAATTAATTATAATTATATTAAAATTAATTATAATTATAATTATATTATTTTTTTTATTTTAATTTAGGAAAAGATGGTTATTTTAAATAAGGTAGTGAATAGTAAAATTCGGAGGTGACTTTGGAAAAAAATTAAGAAAAATTTCAATATTTATTGAGTTAATCTGATGTAATGGATAAAGAGGGAATTTAGGTATAAAATTTGGAAGAAAATTATAATAAATTTATGTTTAAAACTGACGATGAATAAATTGAAACAGAAACTGTAGAAATTTCTTATTAATAAAAAGAAATTTAAAAAAACATTTAAAAGGAATAGCGGTAAAATATGGAGGAGGAAGAAGATTTAGACAATAAAAAAATGACCTAAAGTTGTTATTAAAAATAGGATATTAATATAGAATATAGCGAAAAAAAAGTTAGAATTTATTAAGAATAATAAGAATATTCATCTCCTAATTAGATTATAAAAAATGAATAAAACGATAAATATAAAAATAAATAACATATTTAGAAATTTGAAGTTCATTTAGAAAATAATAATAATAAAATTAGGAAAGTTTTAGAAGAGAGAGATTTGTTTAATTTGAAGAGAATTAAAAACTAAAAATAAATTATAATCTAAAAATCTGAAAATGGGTTAATGGATTACAGTAATTTTTAAACATAATAATAAATGAAGGATTATTTGTAACAAATATTTGTTTAACCTTTTTAATAATCACCAAATATCATATGAAGAAATACATAAAAAAAAATTTTTTAATTAAAGTAGAGTAAAAATATTTATAAAATTTAAATAAACATAAAAATAATATTATCAAGTAAATAGTAGTACAATAGTTATTATATAAATTAGTAATATATTTTTTTTTTTTAATAATTATAAATTACCTTATAACATATAAATAAATATTAATTTAGTTAATTTTATAACAAATGTTAATTATAAATATATTTTTTATGGAATATATGTATACTTTATCTAAATAATTGAGTTATTTATTGTATATGTATTTTTAATAATACTCTTTTCTGTTTATCTATTTTTTGTTTATCAAATATTAAATATTAAAATCATTGAATTAAATTAAATAAAAAATTTAAAATAAATTTATTATAATAAATATTTTTCTATTAGTATTAAAATGAATACACAAATTTTAATTTATATTATAAATTTACTTTATGTTATATATTAAAAAATTAAAAATTTAACTATATATTATAAAATTTATTATAATTGTTTATATATAATTTTTTGAAAAATTAATTAAAATTTGAGTTTTATATATATAAATTAATAATAGTCATATTTTAAAAATTAATTACTTATTTTTATATTTTTTTATTCAAAGGTTATAAGCAGTTCTTACACAATCCCATATTATTTCCTTTCTATATTATTTTTCGTAAAATTTTTTATTTCCTTTTAAATATTCTAATGTTTTTCTTTAAAATTTTATTTTTTGATTTAAAATTTCTACGAAATTTTTAAGAATTTACTAAAAATCTACTGCTTTGCAAAAATAGGCATGCTTTATTTAATTAAACCCATTTATTTGTTTATAGTTACAAAATTGTTTTAAAAATTCATTTAAAAAATTTACTACCATTTGGTTTATTTATTGTTAAATTTATTATTTTTATTGATTATTTTATTTATTTTTTTATTTTTAAAAACTAAAGATTCTCGATTCACCTTGGAAATCAATTAGGAATAATTCTTTTATTGGGCACAAATTACTTATAAATCTCATTTACTAATGGAAAAAATCGATGAATAAAATATCTTTCAAACTAAAAAGATTTTCAACTACTAATTAATTTTTAGTTAAATCTAGTTTAATTCCTCCTTTGTAATTATTTTGAATGTAGTTAATATTTATTCCTTGTTCTAAATTTAAATTTTTACTGTCAATTTCTATAAATTACTGTAAAATATCTAGAATTTCAGGTTATATTATTATATTTTAACTGAAATAATTATTGTTTTTTTAATTTTAATTATTTTCTTAATTTTTTTTATATGAATTTTATTCTTCATCTTCTAAATTATAAGTGATACTAATTCTTTTGATAATTATGTTTTTTCCCTGTAATTATTTACATATATGTAACATTTAAGTTAATTTTTGTTTATTATTAATATCTTATTGGTCTATTGTTATTGAAACTTCTTTTATTGCAATTTGAATTTATGTATTTTCGTTTTTAATTTCTAGATTTTTGATTTTTTGTAGTAAATCGAAGATTTTAATTACAAAATTATTGTTGTTAAAAATTTCAAGGATTTCTAGGTCTTATATTTTTATTTGTTTAAGGACTTTAAACTTTCCATTTTTTTTGAATTTGTTTGCGAATTCTATTTTAAATTGTTGAAAAATTGGGTTTTCTTTGTTAAAAGTGGCAATTTCTTCATAGCTATCGTAATTTGCGAAAGAAAGACTAAATTGACAGTCAGATTTTAACATGAAATTGTAGGTTTCTAAAATTTCATTTATTTTTTCATTTATTTATTAAAAAGTCATTATAATATAGAAATCTGATTGTATTTTTAAGTTATAATCGTTTAAATTAATTTATTTGTTATAGAAACTTCTTGCACTGTTTTTCATATTGAAGGTTTCTTCTCTAATTTGGTTATTTTTCTGTAAAAATTTGACAAAATTTTTATAATTTTCAACTTATTCGAAAACCTTTTTTAAATAAAAAGCTTCGTTACTTTAATTTATTTAATTAATATAATCATTATTTTTTTGAATTTTTATATAATCATTTTCTAAGAAAAACTGAAAATTGAATATTTTATTTTCATCATCATCGTAAATTTAAACAATTTTTTATAAATAGCTAATAATTCTTGAATTACATTGTATTTAATTTATTCTGAATTCTCTAAAATCGATAAATTCTTGAAATTTGAGAAAAATTTTAAGATTTTATATTAATTCAATTTCTAGTTTTTCTTGTTTATAAAGTTCTAGTTGTATTTTTTAAAAATATATTTTTTTATAAATTTTTATGTAATTTTTTTCTATTAAATTGAAGTAATTATAATAAAACTAATTTATTGTGTGAAAATAGCTTAGGTTTATTTAGTTGTTTTATTATCCGAAATATTGAATATTGTCTAAATTTAAAACAGCAGTTTCTTCTGCTTATTATTCTTATTTTGTTTCTAGGTCACTTAATTTTCTGAGCATTTTTATTTGTTTTCGAACATCTATATCTAAAAATTTTAAGTTTTTTCGATATTTTTCTAGAATTTCTTTTGTTTTTTAAGAATTAAAAATGTATTACTTTTAAGAAAAATTATTTAAAAAATAAAGCGAACTTTATCTAAAATCAAAATTTGCGAAAAAAACTGGAAATTCTGTACCGTTTTGGGTCATGAATGTGCAGAAATTATTTAGTATTTCGTAGATGAATTTGTCGAAAAAATCACTGAATAAGTAAAGTTTAATTTATTTTTAATTTAAAATATTTAATTATGTTTCAAATTTTTGTTATTATTTTTTGCTAATTGAACTGAAATCACCAACTTGCTGGCACTGTTCGTCATTGTTATAGTAAATGATTAAATTATCAAAATTTTAATCTATTTAATTTATACAGGAAAGCCAATTTGTTATTGTTCTGTAGGCAATTTCAACTTTTTCATATTTATACATACTTAAATGCAAATATATATTACCTAAACTTTAATTTTAATTACCGTTTTCTTAAGTTTTTTATTTTTATTTTTATTCTATATTAATATTCCCATTATTATTATCATTATTTTTGGTGCTTTTTTAGTTTTAAATTTACTAATTTTCATTTTACTACTTTATATCTTGTTTTTATTATTATTAATTTTTATTTTAATTTTATTGATTTTTTTTAAAAATTGTGTTTAGAATTTTTGTGAAGATTTACTGGATAAGGATTTCTGTTTTTTCGTCTGGGGTTGTGGCTTCGACTTCGTCCAGAAAAACCAATATTTATTCTTAATCATGATAAATATCTCTAAAATTTTGTCCTATGTATATGAAAATATCTTTTTTTTAGTTTTTTTCTTAATTTTAAATAGAATTTTCAATTTTTGGAATGAAAATATTTTTAGAAAAGAACTAAAAATGCTAATTAACTTGAATTTTAGTGTTTTTCGAAGATTAAATTGAATCAAATTGCTCAAAATTAAGCTATTTTACTTCTTTTTCTATATCTTTTAAGTTCATCATTAAAAAAGATAAAGGAATTTGGAAAGTTTTGATTTCGTAGTCTTCTTATTTTTGTTCTTATATTTATTGGTATTAATTTCTTACAAATTCTTGATATTCTTCTATTACAGGCAATAAGTTATCCATTTTTATTTTTATTTATTTTAATTTTATTATTTTTTATTTTAATTTTGTAATTATTTTTTTTTTTTTATGCTTAGTATTTTTTATTTTCGTGATAATTTATTCTTTTCTTTCCAAATTTTGCTATGATAGTGAAAATCAATGATAAAAATTCATTCTTTTAGTAAGTAATTTGTTAATTTAGAAAATTTTTAATAAAAAGTTTAAATTATTGTCTCATTTATTTTTAGAAACTTGTATATTATAAATTTATTGCATAATTGTTAGATTTATGATTTTTAGATTTAAAAAAAATTTTTAATTTTTATTAATAAAATTTCAAAGTATTATGGTATAGTTTAAACATATATAGTCAAATAAATAAGTAAATATTTGATAACTATTTTCAAAAACAGTATTAAATACATTCCTAGATAACTTCTTTTCGTAAAATTTTAAAAATGTTCTTTTATTTTAGAGTTTGTAAAATAATAATATTTATGTTCAATTTTTCAAATTTATTACTTGTTATATTGAGTATCACATTTAAATAATTATAATTTTAGATATTAGGATCTAAATCATGAACAAAATTTGTCAAATATAAAAGTCCATTTTTAAGATATTTTTTATTTTAATTTCCATCATTTTTGTTACTATTTTATTATTAATTTTATTTCAAAATTAATTTTTAAACTAATTTATTCAAAAAGTACAAACATTCTTATTATAATTTTAGATGTTAATTTTAAAATAGACACTAAATTTCTTAGACAGGTACAAATTTACACATATTTTTTATAATTTAGAGGTAAATATTGTCTTTTTAGTTTTAAAAAGTTTAAAAATTTATGTTATGAAAGCCTTTTAATTTTAAAACGTATCCTTTTAAATGATTTTTAAAAATATTTTGTAAATTTTATTATTTTAAAGTTATTTTAAAATAAGGTGTTTTTTTATGCTTGTAGAGACTAAATTAAATAGAAGGGTCAAAAAATTTAACTGTTACACTAATTTCTGTTTTAGAACTAAAATAAATATTAATATACTATTAATAGTTTTAATTATTATAATATAAATTTCGTTTTTATTAAAAATTATTTTAAAAATTTGTCTATGATTACCTATATTATTATTATTTGACTGAATTCAGAATTTATTAAATATTATTTAAAGCTAAAGAATTAGATTTTGAATTTTCTGGAATTCTATTAACTTTTTTGTTTTTTTTAAATAAGTTATTTAGATTTAATTAAATTTAATATTAAAAATTAAAAATTAATATTAATTACATAAAGGGATAGGCTACTCAATTAGAAGATTAAAGCGTATAATTTTTAAGAATTTATAATCCTCTTATTTTTTAAATTAGTTCAACAAGTTTTAGGAAAACATCTGATTTTCATAAAACTTTTTTTCAATTAATAAGTTAAAATTTTCAATAATAAAGATCAAATTATTATCCTATTATTATTTTTTTCCATGACTAAATTTATCAATTTTTAGTTATAATTCTTAAAATTTGTTCATCCAGTTGTAAATTTCTTCATCTAGTTGACTATAATAAAAGGAGCTTTTTTTTATGTGATTAAAATTTAGAATTTAGAATTTTCTTTATACATGTTAATTTTTAATGTTTGCAATTTAAAAAATAAATTAATTATTTTAACATTCTTTTAATTTGAATTTAGTTAATTGGACAAAATTGTTTTAGGTTTAATTTTCATATATGTCAAAAATTTTTTTTTTTTCGGAAATATTTTGACTTTTTTTATTTAATTTATTTAATTAACCATATGTTATTTGTATATTTAATAGGGTTTTTGCAGAATTAAGAAGAATTTTCATACAATATTCAAAATTATCTATGTAATAAAGAAGTTGTTAAATATTCTCTTTAATTTTTAAACTTGTTTACAATTTTTTTTGGTCTTTTTAATTACTTAAATGACTTTGGAAATTTTTTGTGATGTCTACATATTATTAAATTTGCTCTTTTATTATAAAAATATTGTTTTCTTAATTTTTGTTATAAATTTTGAATTTTATTTTTAGAGTTTTTGAAAATTAATATAAATTTGGTAAATCTGTTAGTTATCTTAAAAGTTTGTTCGGTTAGACTTAGATTTTTAAAATAAATTTGTTTATATTTAGCAATTTGTGATATTTTCTTAGCTATAGTTATATTTGAGAAAAAGATTGGTTTTCTTATTAATTTGGCTTAAATTATTTTTTGTAATTATAAAGAATTAATTTATTAATATGAATTTATTTATCTCTATTCAGTGTTTTTTCCATAGATAATATTTGCAAAAAAGCGAATAATGTAAAGAAATTTTCAGAGTTTTATTAATTTTAAATAATTCCGATATATGGCTATAAATTTTCCAAAATTTTTGATAACTTTTAATTTTATTATTGATTGGTTTAATATTCACTATTAGATTATATATTTTACTCATTTGTTTGCTATAAATAAATAGAAAATTTTTAATGATCTTTAAATAATTATTAAACTAACATTATTTTCTTCTCTTCGAATTATTAGAATTATTTTTGTTTATTGCCAATTAATAAATAATCAAAATCTTTAACTTATAAAATATAAAATTTAAAATTATTAATATAAAATTAAAAATGATATTTTTTATATTAAAATAATTATATATTTAACTAATATTTGTACCTTTTATTATAGGAATATAATTAAGATATTATATGTTTTTATAGTATGATTTTGTGAGAATAAAGATATTAAATTTCTTAAATTAATTATTTATTTTATTATATATTTTTTACCAAAAAATATAAGGTATCTCAAATATTATATCTAATTTAACAAATAGTAATAAATTTTTATTTAAAATATCCTCTAGAAAAGTATAAATTTCTTAGTAAAAATCAATATTTTATGTAAATTTTTCATTTATTTATTATTTTTGTGAATATTACATTTATTATCTATTAGATAGTTCATTTATTGATATAATAAGGTTTTTAAATTCAATTTTTAAATTTTAAACTAGATTTCTAAGTTCTTAAAATTATATTTGTATATTTATATTAAAATTATTTTTTAAAAGGAAATTTACTTGTATATTTTTTATTGAGCCACAAATTTATTAGAAATTTCTTTATATAATTTATATAGTCAAGGCTATGAAATTTTATTGATTATTTTGTTTTTAAATATAAGAGACTTAATCAGCTATTTATTTATCTTAAAAATATTAAATATATATATCTGATGATTCATAAATTTATTGTTGTTTTTAAAAATTTTTAGCTATTATGAGTAATTAAGGGTATAGTATTGTATTTTAAATTTTAATAGTTATTTTTATTGTTAAATTTTTTTTCTAATATAATTGTAAAGTTTTAATTATGTTCGTGAATTCACTTTTTAGCTATTATTCTATGAATTGTATTTGTTATTCTATTATTTGGGCATAGTTTTCAGTTTAATTTAGTTAATTATATAAAACTATAGTTATTTCTTTATTTGTTTTACTAAATTCTTCCATATTTTATTTTATTATTTAATATTTTATTTTTTATTTATTTTTATATATTTAGTTAAAGATATTATGTCATCATTATTTGTTGAAAAAAAAAAATCATAGGTTAATATATTAATTTAAGAATATAAATTATTAATTATTATTAATAAATTAACAAATATTTTAAATTTTAAATAGATTTTTATAATTATATTTTTATAACATAGACTTAGTTATTTATTTGTAAAAAATATAAGTTATATAATTATTTATATTATAATATTAATTAGGTAATTTAATTTTATAAAAATTTTTCTATTTTTTTCATTTGCAAAGCTACAAACAGTCCCAAATAACTTCTTTTCTGAAAATTTTAGAATAGGATTTTTTTTAGAATGCTTATAAAAAAGAAATTCTTACTTATATATCTAAAACTTTAGATTATCCTAGTTATAGTAAATTTTTATTAGGGTTATTATTTTTTTCGTTTAAATAAAAAAGATGAACAAATTTTTGTAAATATTTTAAGCCACTTTCGTACTTAATATCATTTTTTTATAAATTACTGTAAGTTTTTTCTTGTTTAAAAGTATTTATTTTTTCTTCTTATATTTCATTTTATGTGCTTATAATTTCTTTGACCAAATTATAAAGTAGTTGAAATTGTCCAGGGTTGTAATTTATTTTTTTATTTATTTACATATTTTAGTAGAAAAAAAGTTCTTTAATGGGAACGAATTGACACATTTATTTTAAAATTTGTAAATAGTAATTTTGATTAGGAAAATCAAATTATTGATATTATTGTTATTCAAATAAAGAAATTTTAAGAACAGATTTAGTAGAATTACTGTATTTGTGTTTATAAAGAGTTAGGTTAAGACAGTTTTCTTAATTTATTTCATTATTAGATAAATTTGGGTTTATAAATTATACTGAAAGATCTATTTCTTAGTTTTATCTTTAAAATTAAAATTAGATATAAATTTTAAAAAAATATATAATATTTACATTTACTGTTTCCATTTATTAATGTCAATTATATCTAATAATAAAGATAAGCAGGTTTCTTTTTTTTGGTTATAATTTAATTTTTCTTAACATTTTTACCAATTTTAGTTATTTTTTACAAGGTAAAAAGGCTCTTCAATCAATAAATTGAGAGAATTTATTTATAAAAATTTTTATTAGTTAAATTATAAAAATAGATCTTTATTTTGTATTAATTATTATCTTAATTTATCAATATCATTATCTGAACTGAAAAAAATATTATATTTGTCTAAAATTATTGAAAATTTATTTTTAGTTTTCTGTTTTTTATAAAATTGTTTCTCTTATATTTTTTAAGTTAATTTTAAGATTTGAATATTAATACCGTTTTCTTAAATATCACAATTCTAAATATCGTTAAAATTGTAGATATAAAAAAGTCTTAAAAATTGGGAATTTTCTTTTTTTTTAATTTAGTATATAATTTAATTTTCGAAGCATTCTTAAAACCTAAATTTAGTATTTAGATATAAAAAATCACTTTAGTCACTTAAATAACCACTGAATTCACTATCTTATTCCGAATCATAAATAATAGCGCCTATAGTTTAATTTCCGAAAGTAACTTAGATTTTAAAATAAAAGAGAGAATTCATCATATTTTCGAGACAAAAATCGAAAATTGTTCTGTATTATTTAAGATTCTGAATAGTTTCTTTAATTTTAAGTTTTGTTTTAATTTTCGATTTTTATTATTTTTATTATTATTATTGTTATTAAAGTTATTTTTAACTAATTTATAATTTTTAAAAGTTTGGATCAGAATTTTCGTGAAAATTTTTTATATTTAAGCAGAATTCTAGGTAATTTTTGATTTTTTGAGAGATTTAGGAGACTTTTAGTTCGTTGTCTTGGTTGTAGATTCTGAATTTTATAAGGAGATTTTGAGAAATTTAGAGGAAATCTAGGAGTTTGTATTTATCTATTTTGTCTTATAGGTTGATATTTACTTTGAAAATAAGTTTTTTTATATCAAATAAGTTTAGGTTTTTCCTTAAAAGTTGCTCTATTTGGTGGAAAAATAGATTTTTTACTTGATAATTTTAAACTACAAGTTTTTTTACCTGAATTTTGTGGAAAAAATCGAGTTGGTTTTGGGCAGCTAGTTCTAAAAAAACTTAGAATAGAGTGAAATCTTGGTGTTATCTTTTGTTTTTCAGGATTTGGAAGACTGTTTTTTATTAAATGAAAAGTTTTTTTATTGTTTAAAAACTTCGATTTTTTAATCTTATTATAATTTGAGGTATAAAGGGAGTTCAGTTTTAGGTTTTAAGGCAGTTAAATTTTAATAATTTTCGAAATTTACTAGAATTTCTTAGGAATCTTGTTTAAATTTTTCAAGTTAGGCTTTTTTCTCATAACCTATTATTAAATAATTTATTAATTTATGAATTTATATAATACATGAAAAATTAATTACCCTTTATGAACGAGAGAAAATCAGTTTATATTTTTTATTGGTATTAATAATTAATAGAAAATTGGATCCAATATTTTTAAAATCTCTCATTGATTTTATTGATAAGTTTTTTGGCGAGTGAAAATTAGATATTGCTTTAAAAATTGAGAACTACAAATAATTTGATTTAATTTTCGATTACCTCTTCCAAATAAGAATAAATATCAATATAGGTAAAAATATGTTAATTATCATTTTCTTGTTAGTTAAAGGGAATTTGGGAGTAATTAGCATTTCTAATATACAAATCAGAATAAAAATAAATAAAAATATTATCACAGGAAAAAAAAATAGCTTTTGTGATATTTTTAACAATTTTTAATAAATCATCAATTTTGAAAATTTCCAATGAATTGAATTTAGGTAAAGATTTTAAGGTTTTCCTAAAAAATTTTTGTAGTTTTTTTAAAGGAACTGAAGGATTTGGCCTGTAAAATGTTGATAAAGAGAAATTTAGGTGAAATTTAGGTCTTGATTTTTTTTTTGCAGTTAAAAATTTTTTTGTTATTGTTATTTTTGAATGGAAAAGGGGTTTTGAAATTGGAGGTAAATGTCGTTGGAATTTTTTTTGGGTTTTTTTGAGGATTTTTTGGGGGGTTTTTTTACTAGTAGTATTTGGAAATCTTGTTTTTGGTGTTTTATTTGGAAGTTTATTAGGATTTTGTAGTTTTCTAGGTTTTGAGAGTTTGTAAGGATTTTGTCAAATTCTTTTTTAAGTTATTCTTGCAGTTTTAGGGTAAGGGATTATTCTTCTTTTTTGAAGTTTTATGGGGTTAAAATGTTTTCTAGATGGAGTGTGAGTGTTTTATTTATAGGGTTTTCTTCTTCCATTTGTTATTTTTTTTTAAATTTTTATGTTTTTTTTTAATTTTTATGTAATATAATGTCTCTTCATTTTGGCTTCGAACCATTCGTTTTATATTTTATTTTATTTGTTTATATATATCCTTATATGTTGAAGATATATAAAGTGTATTTTTGTACCTTTTTTTAATTAATGATTTACTTTGTTTATTTACTTGTATATTGATAAAATTGAATTAAATGATTAAAAAATAGTATAAATTATTGTGGTAAAAATATTAAATTGCCATTATATCTTTATATTTTTAAATATATATAAAATATAATTACATTTAAATTATTTTAATAAAAATTATTAGATATACATTTTACCTATTTTAAGCATATATTTATTTCTAAATATAATTTAATATATTTTCCATAACTATTTTTCAAATATTGTAATTAATTTATTTTTTAAGATATATTTTTTTAGTTTAAAAATAAGATATGGACTATTTTATAAGTTAAATTAATATATAAGATTGTAATATATTAAATGTTTGTTTAATTTTAGTTTGGGCTAAATTTTTTCTAATTTATTATACCTTATTAAGTATTTATATTTTTTGTAAAGAATCAGTCAGTAATGGTAAACAGTAAAACATATTACAACTAATTTTTATATATAAGTTAGAGTATAAAAATAGTAAAAGTAAATATAAAAAATAAACAGTATAGTCTATATATATATAAAAGTAGTAATTTTATTCAACATATATAAAGATATAAAAATACAAGTACTATTGTAGTATTGTTGTTATCTTTAACATATATATATATATTTATCAACTTCCTCAGAAATAGTAGATGCACAAAGCAGCAACAAATGCCAAAGAAGCGGTCAAAATATTTCCAGAACCATCATCGTTACCTCCATCTTAAGATTGCACACAGACATTTTCTTGGTTACAAGATTCGTTGTCTTAGCAGTCAGAGTCTTCAGAACATTCTACACAGGTGAAAGAATCAGTTTAGCAGATAAGTTCATCAGTATTTCCACTACAGTCAGAGTCTTCTTAGCATTCAACACACTCATTAATATCAGTGTTACAAATAGAAGTGGCTCCAGTACATCCAGATTAATCGTCAGAAGTACACTAAACACAAACCATATTTTAAGTGTCACAAACAGGAGTAGTTTCTGTACAGGCAGATTAGTCTTAGTCATTACATTCTACACAAGTATTAGATTATATATCACAAACAGGAGTGACTCCAGAACAGAAATCGGTATCTTATTCAGTACATCCTACACAAGTATTAGTTTAAGTGTCACAAACGGGACTGTCTCCAGTACAAGCAGAGTCGTCTTATTCAGTACATTAAATACAAGTATTAGAAGAAGTTTCACAGATAGGGGCGTCTTCGGGACAAGCTGAGTCGTCTTGTTAAGTACATTAGACACAAGTTCTGGAATTTTGGTCACAAATTGGGTTTTGGTCGTCGCAGCCGTCGTTATTTTCGGGGTTACAAACTACACAGGTATTTGTGGCCGTGTCGCAAACGGGAGCGTCGTCGGGACAGGCGTCGGTGTTGTCTTCGGAACATTGGACACAAGTGTTAGTTGTTAAGTCACAGACTGGATTTTCGTCGGAACAGGCGTCGTCATTGTCTTCGGTACACTGAACACAGATGTTGTTTTCGGGGTGACAAATTGGGTTTTCACCGTCGCATCCGGAATTGTCGTCGGGGAGACAAACTACACAGGTTTAGGAATCGGTGTCACAAACGGGGAAATCTGTGGGACAAGAACTGTCGTTGTCTTCGGTGCAGCCTACACAAGTGTTGGTAGTGGTGTCACAAATTGGAGTGTTTCCTGTGCATCCAGAATCGTCGGTTTCGGTACATTAGACACAAGTATTAGAGGAAATTTGGCAGACAGGGGTGTCGTTAGAACAGGCACTTTAATTTTATCTTGTACATTAGACACAAGTGTTAGTAGTGGTTTGACAGGCGGGGGTGTCTCCGGAACAACCAGAGCTGTTTTAAGCAGTACATTCTACACAGACGCCGGCGGAAGTGTCGTTGGAGGTACAGACGGCGCCGTTTTTACAGTTAGTTTCGAAGTTGTTTCCGGTACAGATTTCGAAGCAGACGCCGGATTAGTCGTCTTCGTTTTCTTTTTGACAGGCGAATAAGTTTTCACAGTCGTCGTCTGAAGAACAGGTTTGCTGCGAGAATGCGAGGGCTATGAAGAGCGCTATTAGAAGCAGTTTTTTGATCATTTATTTTTTTAATTTGATTTTGATTTTATTTGTTAATTGAAGTGTTTTGGAGGTTTTTTGGATTATAATTATTATTATTATTTTTGTTTTTAAGTTTATTTATTTTTTTATTTTTTATTTTTTGTTTTTTTGGCTTTTTTTTTTGGAGGGTTTATAATATAGGGAATTTTTTTGGGGGGTATGGAATTAGAGAAAAAATGAATTGAAGTTAAAGAAAAAATGATATTATAAAAATCATGTTGGCGTATTAGTAAAAATTTGTATGAAATTTAGCAGAAATAGAAATAATAATAAAAATCATGAAGTGAAGCGTTTCGAAATTTAATATGTAAAGATTTTTACATTTTAATTTAAACTTTTAAAGTTATAGATAATTTAATTAAGTATAGAATATATTAAATCTATATTCTTATATAATTGTCGTTTATAATAATACTAACTATTATAATTAATTGATTAAACAACAACAATTCAAAAACTATAAATTTATAAATAGATCCATTAACTATTAATTAATTAATTAATTAATTAATTTAATTTTTTATAAAAGCTTATTATATTACATTTATGCTTTATTCTTAAAACATTTTTAGGCATAAAAAATTATTCTGTTTTCTTTTTTTACTATAATAAATTTAAATGGTTTGGTTTTTAAATTTCATTCAAATAAATTTAATGTAATGAAAATTTATATAACTGAATTAAATTTTAGATATACTTAAATTTAAAATAAATAAATATACATAAATAAAAATAAATATATCTTAATATTTGTTTTATTATAAATATCTCAATAAAAAGTAAATATTATTTTTTTAAATAATTTAAAATTATTTAGTAGTTATTCTATAAAAAGGGAATTTATTAGTATTTTTTATAAAGATATCTTAAATTAAATAGTTTAGATATTTATGTGTCCAAAAAATGATTTTTTCTTTTTTAAATAAATGAATTTTATATACTGATTGTTATTAGTAATTTAAAAATATAATTTCATATATTATTAAGTTTTATAGTTATATTATAAATACTTTATAATAAATGTGTAAAACTATATTTATTTTAAGTATAATAACTATTTTTATATATACGTTAGATAGTTAATTATTTTCAAAAAAGATAATATGAAATGAAATTTTAAATGTAAAAATAGAAATTTTAAATGAAATTTGAGGACTCTAATGTTGACAAATAAAATAAGTAAAATTTAAATTTATATATCTATTTTCATTTTAAATTTCAATTTTAAATTAAATAAATTTTAATTATATAATATTTATTTTTATTGTAAAATTTATTTGTTATAGTATTATTTGGAATTGTAATAGCTTATATTAATTATATTTATAAAGTTTTATTTTTACTGTATAATTTCTAAATACAAAAAATTATGAATTTATTTTAACAATTAGTTTATAGAATTTAGAAATTAAGATCAAGTTTAAAATTAAAGAAATTTTGTAAAATTTAAAAAAAATATAAAAATGTAAAACCAATTAATTTTAAATATGTGTATATTATTTTTAATTAACTTTAAAATCGTGATAATTTGAAAGATGCCCAAAAAATTGATATAAAATATGAAGCCTTTAATTATTAGATTAATAATTAAAACAGACCAATTAAAAGTATATTATAACAAAAATAACAATAGTTATAGTAAATTATAGATAAATCTGATAAAAATTACTAAAATACAATATTTAGGTTCATTTAATCATTTAACTATTTTTATATTTTTTAAATTTATTATATTCTTAAAGAAATTGAAAAAATATGTTTTATTTTTATTACTATAGGGTAAGTTTTATTTTTTAAATAGTTATATATTTTTATTTTTATTATTAATTTTATAAAAGCATAATTGGTTTTTTAAAAATAAAGCCTTTATATTAAAAATTAATATATATTGTATAAATAAAATAGATATGATTTTTTAAAATAAAAAATTTGAAAAATCATAATTAAAATAATAAATAAAAAAAAAAAACATATTTTAAGCTTTTATGGGTATATTAATTATATTTCATTAAAATAACTAGGCTGCATTATTATTTTTTAGCGTTTTATTTTGAAACAAGAAATAGCTTATATATTATTATTTTAGTTAATTATAGAACTTGAAAAATAAGTAACCAAAACTTTATCAATATAAAAAATAATATTAACATTTAAACTATTAAAAATAATTAAAATAATTTCGATATGCTTATTATATAGTAAATTTAACATCTTTTTTTATCAATACCTTATAATTTATATAATAAATATCTCAAAGGAATTTTTAATTATTTTTATGCTTTTATCTGAACATATATTTTTTATTTTTATTATTGATAATTAAAAAAAATAATATGTAGGCTTTCTATAAATTTTAAACTTAAAACATATATTTTTAAATTAAATATTCAAATTGTAGTTTTCCAATTTCTATTTTTTTAAAAAAAGTTTCAGAAAAATTATAAAAATATAAAAAGATTATAAAATTGTGAATTAAAATGATTTAAAAAGAAAAGAAAATAATTATATTTATATATATTATAAAATAAATATGTAAATTTAAAATAAGAGTTTTAAAGACCAAAATTAGGAAATAAATATTTTAATTTTGGGTTAAAAAGGTTCAGGTAAAAAGGCTTTGTTAGCAAGTTTAATTAATTAATGTAATTGTGAGAAAGTTATGAAAAAAAAAAGTAATTATTAGAAGAATTTTCCTGATTATTTCGAAATGGATTACATATATAAAAATTTATTTAAAACGAAACTGAAATTTTATAAATACGAAAAGGCTTTATATGGAAGTGATTTTACGTTTATGAGTAAATTTTAAGGCTTTATATTGACTTTTAATAAAAGAAATTAAGAATCTTTTTAGTTTTGTGTTTAGGAGTTTGAAAAAATAAGAAATTTTTGTTTTTAGAGTTAAAATAAAGATGATATTTAGAAATAACAGTAATTAGAATAAAAAAAAAAGTAATTATTATTAATATTTAATAGAAATATTATTAATTAATAATTAATATAAATAATAACTTTAGTAAAGTTAAATGTGTACCTGTTTTACTTTTTGGGGTTAATAATTACAGGAAAATAGATTTTGAAAATAAAAATATTGTGAGTGATTAAGTTTTATAATATTTGTTTGAAATTGATGATTTTAGCGAAAAATATTGTAAAGAAAATGTTATGGAATAAATTATTTAAAAAAATCAAAATCGTATAGAAAATAATTAAGATAATAATTAGAAATAATAGGTAGTAAAATTTGCTTATATTTGTAAATATAAATCAATTTATTTTGATGGAAAATTTGGTAAAATAGATGAAAATTTTTCGGAATTTATGAGAGATTTATATAATATTTAGAAAGAAAGATTTTAAGTTGTTGGAAAATTTGGGGACAAAATGAGAAAATACTAATAATAAAAATAAGAGAAAATTAATGGAAAGAAATTAAGTTAAGCGGAATTTAAAACTTATAGTAATTATTTAAAATATTTTCTTATTTTGTTGGTTTTAGTTATTGGTATCAATTCATTTATAAGTAAAGTAAGTCCATAGTTATAATAATGAAATTTGTTAACTTATATTTATTTTATTAATTTAATATTGTGTGTAATTTATTATTAATTAATATGTATATTATTTATTAATATTATTTTTTATAAACTTAGTTTGAATTTGAAATATGAATTTCATTTAATTAATATTATTTTGAAAAAAAATAAAAATATATAATAAAATATTATTATAAAAACAATAAAAAAATAAACAAAAATAAATGATAGAACAGCGAAAAATTTTTTATTTTTAAAAAATTGATTAGTTATTTTACCAAAAGAAATAAATTATGAGATAACAATTAACATTTAGCCCCTTTTATATAAAAAGATGATTTTTAAGTTTTTAAATAGCTTTTAATTTTTATCTCATTTTTATTTTATCATCTATCGACCATTCTTATACCTTTTTAAATATAAAATAATTTTAAAAATTTAAACAACTCAATAAAATTTAAATAATTTATAATAAGATCAATCATACAATTTTTCGAATAAATAGTCATTTTTTATATATAAATTAAAATAAATAAATTTATAAATATATATAGTAAAATTTTGAAAAAATATTTCAAAATAAATAAAAAATAATCATTTATTAATAAATAACTAACTATAATATTATTAATAAATTATTAATCATATATTTATACATATTCGAATTAAATTTGCCTTTTATATTTATACAATTTTTTTAATTTTAATATATTTAATTTCAATATATTTTTGATTCAATTTATTTTAATTGAATTCGTTTCTGTTAATATTCTTATTGAAATTTTTTTATTTAAGAATTTAAAAATTAAAATGAGAGTGGGCGGAAATATGAGATAATCAAATTATATATTACTTAATAATTTTTAGGAATTATAAGCTTTTTTTATTATGATTTAAAGAAAAAGTGTTTGAATCAATTTTTTGTGATTTATTAATATTTAGTGATTAAATTCTTTAAATTTGTGAAGAAAAATTAAATTGAATTAAATTAAAAAATTAAAATACTAAAAATCAAAGAAATAGATTGCAAAATAATTTTAAAAATAAAAATAAAACAAGGTAAAAAAAAAACTAAAAAAAATAGGAGGATTTCTGTATTTTTGAGTAAATAAGTAAAAAAAAAAGAAAAAAATTAAAATAAATAGAAAATTAATAAGGAATAAATATGTCAGAAAATTAAAATTAAGGTTAATAATAAACATAGCAATAGAATTTAAGGGAAAGATCAAGATCTAATTCGAAAGAGAAAAAAACTTTTGCATTTTAAGATAAAAATAAGACTTTACAGCCAAATTAAATTGGAGGCAAGTTTTAGGGCCAGTAATAATAAATGCAGTAACCTTTTTAGGGATAATAATAATAGGCTGAGTTTTAAGATAATTTTATGCATAATAATTAATAATATTAATAGGGAAATATGAATTAAAATTAAAATTAAAATTAAAATCCAAATTAAAATCCAAATTAAAATTTAAATCAAAGTAGTAGAGGCGGGATTAATTAATAATAATAGCCATTTTAAAATAATTTTAGAGGAAATATGATGAAAGCAGGCGGTTAAAGCTTTTAATAAAATAATAATCCCAAATAATTTTAAAAATTTTAAGGCGGGTTCCCTGCTAATAACTAGTAAATAAATATTTAATTATGTTAAATAAAATTAATTTTTAGTATTAGACTTAAATTTAATATATGTATATACATATTTTTATCATGATATAATTAGATTTTTTAAGTTTTTAAATTTTTATGTATTGTCTATATTTGTTTTTATTGAATATTTAGAGATGACATGCACTTTGATCATAATAATATATCCCATAATTTGAAAAATGAACACGTAGGATAGGCTGGGGAAATTGAGCCTCATTTGTAATTTAATTATAGACATGCAAGGTAAAAATATATATATATAAAATTAATTTTTAAATATTTATTAAAATTTGTTTAAACTTATGTTATATTTTAGGAGACTTTATATTGGAAATATTCCTGAGTTGATAAATTAAGAATATGTAAATTTCATTTTTATAGAAATATATATATTTAATTTTTTTATTTTATAATTTTTTTCGGTGTTTTAATATTAATATTAATATTTGTTAGTTGACTGAGTGGTTATATAGATCTATGGAAGCTTGTGGAGGGCTTTTGGAAGATGGAAATCCAGTAAAAATATAATATGATAAAGAAAATAAATATATAAAATAAATTAAATAAATAATAATTTATAAATTCAGATTTAAAAAATGAACATTGATTCAAAAAGTAAATATGCATTTGTTGAGCTTAGATCTATAGAAGAAACTTCTGCTTTGGTTTAGTTGGACGGATTAATTTTATGTAATATAAAAATTAAAATTTAGTCATTATAAATTTATTAATTTTAAATATTAAATATTTAATATATAATATATTTGATTTTAATTTTTAATTTTTAAATAAAGGGAACAGAGCTTTGAGAATTAGAAGACCTACTGAATATGATAAATTTCCTAAAGTAATTGGAACTAGACCTGTGCCCTAGTTAGATATAAGTTTATTAGAAGGAATTGGAATTGTTATAATTCCCACTTAGGTTGAAGACAGCACAAATAAAATATTTTTGGCAAATTTGCCTAATAATTTAGATGAATTTACAATTTTAGAGAATTTGAAGTTAAGAGAACATGGGTAAATAATTAATATATTAAATTATTATTTGTGTATATATTTAAAAAACTAAAAAATAAATAGTATTATATAAATTATAGTTGTTTTTTAGAAAAAAAATATTTATTAATTTTAATTTTTAGAGAGCTAAAAGCTTTCCATTTGGTAAAAGATAATAATACTAATGAATCTAAAGGGTATGCATTTTTGGAATATAAAGATCCTTCAGTGACTGATCTTGTTATTAAATCTTTAAATGAGTGTCAATTTTGTAAATTTAATATTTAAACTTATTTTAAAAAAATAATTTATTTTTTATTTTTATAAAAATATAAAAAAATAAAAAAAAATTTAAAAATTAGGTAACAGAACTTTGACCTGTAAAAGAGCAATTGGGGATGGCCCTTAAAATAAGGGTAGTGGAAGAGGTTTACAAGGAAATAAAGGAATAAAGAAATAATTTGGTGGATAAGGCAGAAAATTCGGAGGAAATTAATAATAATAAAATAATAATTTTGGATAGGACTTATAACAAAACGAAGATTAAAATTACAATTAGAATTAAAATTAAATTTAAAATTAATAACAATAATAATAATAATTTAATAGTTAGAGTGAATAAAATTAGAGTTAACAGAGTTTTTAAGATTAATAATAGTAACAATAATAATAGCCTGCTTAAGAAGTTTGATTTTTGAAGATATATATAGTTGTTGTTTAAATTTTATATTTAAAAAGTATTATAAATATTATGATTAATATAAATATTAAATAATATATAAAAATGTTTTTGGAATATGTATTTTAAATTCTGAATTTAATTTTTAGAAATTATTGGTATATTTTTTTTGTAATTATATTTAGTATTGTTAATATTTAATAAGAAAATAAAATTATTTTTAACTATAAGATTTAAAAACATAAGTAGCAATATTTGTTAATAAAGTAAAAGAAAGGATTTTGAATTGAAATATTGTTTTTTAATATAGAAATTAAAAATAAAATTTTAGTTTGGTGATAATTTTCTATTCAAATTAGAAATTATAATTTTTTTAAAGGTTTAGTTTTATTTTGAGTTTTTAAATTTTTTTTTAAGATTCTCAATAGATATTATTATTTATAATATGAATCATAAGCTTTTTTATTTGGAAATTTTAGTATTATTTGTTATTTTTGCTGAAATATTGTAATTTTTAAGGAAACCAATTGTATTCTTATTTAATATTATTTTATTAAAGGAAGAAAATTTAAATAAAATCAAAATAAAGTTAATTGTTCTTATTTTTTTTTTTGGAAAAAATAAAAACTAACAAAAAAATTAAATAAAAAGAAAATAAACATTAATTTTTTATAAATTAAATTTTTAAATTTTCAGTTATAAATTTGGAACAAATAAGAAGGAAATAATAAATATATATAAAGAATTTAAAAATAGTGAATTAGAAATGAAAAGATAGTAAGAGGGTAAAAATTCTCAGCAGTCTTATTTAAACAGCAATTATAAAAATAAAAACAATAATTATAATAGTAATAAAAATTTTTAAGAAAAAGAGTAAAAAAATTAGATTATATATGAGTTTGAGAAAGATTAAAATTTAAGTTAGAATAAAAATTAGAATTTAGGTTAAAATAAGATTTATAACTAGAGATATGTGCCAGGAAATTTTGGTAATTAGTAATAAAATAGCGAAAAATAGGAAAAATAGAGTATTTCTAGTTTTCGGAACTAAATTGAGATAGAAAGAGCTTAGTTTCAAATAGTTTCTTAGAAAGAAAAGATGAAATTACAGTTGGAAATGCAGGCAAAGATGCGAAATATGAATTTATAAAAGAAAAATTAGCTGAAAATGACAGAAGATTAGAATTATAAAATTAGACAGTAAGCAATGAATAAGCTGATTATGGAATAAAAATTGAAAAAATAAGAGAAAACAGATAAATTTGGTTAAAATTAAAATTTAGTAAAAGAAGAAGAAGAAGAAGAAGAATAAATGAAAAAGAGGTAAGATTTGGCTTTTTAGAAAATTAGTAATGATTTAAGCGACGTGTAGAAAATAGCTAAATAAGCTTCTTTAAAGGTAAATTAGATTGAAAGTGAGAAAAAAAGTAGTTAATTAAATGAGGGAAATTTGAAGAATTATTAGGAGTAGTAGTTTGGGTCAGTAAGGAAAGGTTTTTAGGAGAATTTTTAAGAAAATTATGAGAATTAAGAAGATTATTTTGGTTAAAATTTGAATTTGAATTTGAGAGGGGGAAATTTCGGAAAAAATTCGGCTGGTTCCGGGCTGAAATAGTAGCTTAGTTTGGAAGAAGAAATGAAGAAAGTTTAGTAGTAAATGGGATTTATATTAGAAAATGAAAATTTTTAGCGTTATGAATAGCAATTTTAGGATAATATAAATAATAATAATATTAATAAAATAAATAATAAAAAGAATAGTGGTAATTTGTATTCAGGGACTGTAGATTTAAAAGGATAGGAAGAATTTGAAGAAAATAATGAATTCAAAAATTTCGAAGGAGATGAAGACAAATCTGAATAAGAATAAGATGAAATAGAAATTGATAACACAGAGAATGATTTCGATGAAATGGACGATTAAAACTAGGAAGAATAAAGAAATTAAGGAAATTTTGGATAGTAATAAATGGAAAATGATAGTTAGTTTTGGCACGAGAATCCTTCTTAAAAAAGTAAAAAAATAGGGGAAATTAGAAATTAAAGTAATAAATTTGCTTCTTAAAATAATAGCGGTAACTATAGTAGATCATAAACTAGAGGATTAGGATCTTCTTTGTAAGATTCAGCTGGCAAAAAAGTTGTAATAAATATTTATTTAAATATGTAAATAATTTAATATTTAATTTTTATTGAAATTTAAAGAAAAGAACAGCAAATTTAAGAATATCTTAAAATCCAAGTAAAGTTTCAAATGATAGTAAAATTTCACACGGCACTTATGATTTGGAAATTCCTGTTATGGACTCTTAATTGATACAATAAGATGAGAAATACTAGTAACTTTATAAGGTAAATTCTTCAAATAATAATAATAATTAAAATAATTAGCAATAATTTATGAATAATTAAGTTGGTAGCTTAAACTAAATTAGTTGTTCTTAAAATTAAAATTACAATAAAAATTAGTATTAAAATTATTAATATAATAAAAATATGAATTAGAGTTAGAGTTCTTAAAAGAAGATGGTTAGTTCGAGTACAAGTAGTAGTTATAAAAATAATGAGAATTATAACAACTAAGTTCAAAATTTAAACTAAAATTAAAATTAAAATTTAAACTAAAATTTGGGGAAAAGTTAATAAAGTTAAAACAGTTAACAAAGTTAGAAATAGTTGCAGAAAGAATAATAGATGTATTTTTAGAAATAAGCTATAAATTTGAACAAGGCTAAAAAATTAGAAAGAGAAAAGGAAATGAATTTGAGTTAAAATAATTAGAATTAGGGTTAAAATAATTATAATTATAATGGCAGTTTTTAGAGTTAAGGTTCGTTTAAGTCTGGAAAGGGATCAAATAGAAATTATTCTGAAAATAATAACATTAATAATAATAATTCTTAATTAAATAATAATAATATAAATAATAATAATTTAAATAAAATAAACAGTAATGTTAGCAATTAGAATTAACATTTTGGAGGAGAGTCTATGTTTAGCATAGATGAATAAGAAAATGGTTAGGATTTCGGAAGATGTAGTGCGGATTAAAATAATGAAATTTAACAGACTTTTGGAACTTAATAGTATTTAAAAAGTCCTTTAAGTATTTAAATTTAAATTAATATTAAAATTTCAATTTTAAATTTAAAACTAAATTGTTGTTTAAATTATTAAGCCATATATTTTTATTTTTTTTAGAAAATATTAAAGGTGAAATTAATCATTCTGAATACAGTTCCACTTTGAAAGGAGACACTAAAAAATAGGAAATGGATATAACTTTTAGAGATTAGATGTTGAAGAATTAGAATTAAAGGTAAAAATTGGAGAAAGAGTATAATAAAAGTAGTTTAAATAGAGAGTTTTTAGAAGGACAAGAATAAATTGAAGAAGCTGAATTTGAGTAATCAGGGGAAAATTAGAAATATGAAGAAGATATTTAAAAATAAGATAATTTAGAAGATTAAGAAGAAAATTTAAGTCAAGATTAATAAGAAGAAGAATAAGAATAAGAAGATGATTATGATGGGGTTTTGGGAATGCATAAAAATCCAGATATTAATAATTAGTTTGAAAAAACAGCCCTTTTTAAGATTTAGCAGTAGGAGGAAAGTAAATTATAAGAAAAAGAGCTTAGTTATCTTTAGAAAATTAAGATGAAGAAATAATAGAAAAAGTAAATGGAAATGTAGGAAAAAGAAAAAGAAAAAGTTTTGTAATAAGAATAATAATTAGAAGCTAAATTAAAAGAAAATAATCAAAGTCAAGGTTCCTATAGCGATAAAAATAAATTGAAAAAGCAAGGAGGATATGCATAAATTCATAAAAATAAAATATAGATAAGTTAAAATAGGTATTTAATAAATATGTTTAAAAAATATATTAATTTAAATATTTAAAAATAATAAATAAAAAATAAATTTTAATTTTGATTTAAAGCAAAATTGAAAATGAAAAGTAGGAAAAATTAGAACTGTACGAAAGATATGGAGTAATTGAAGATTAATAAGATGAAAATCAAGATTAGGATTAAAATAACTACAGTTAAGAAAATGACGAATAATAAGTAGATTATGAATATTAATAATTGTAATAAATAAATAATTATTAGTCATATTAGGATAATTAGGAAGAAAATAGCTATTACAATGAAAGTAATAGTAACAGTAATAGAAATAGAAATAGATACAGTAACAATAATAATAGTAATAATAAATTGAGAGGTTCTTAAAATAGTAGATATAATAAAAGTATTGAAAAATATAAGGAAGATTTAAATGAGTTGGATTAAGAATTGCTGAAGGAGAGATAGTTTTAAAAGAATTAGTTGAATTTATAATAATAATAAAATTAAAAATTATAGTAATAATAATAGGTTTAAAATAATTAATATTAATAGTTCGGTTAATAAAAAAGGTTAAATAAGTTTGATAATTAAAAAGAATAAGAAAATTTTGGAAATTAAGAGTCAAGTTAAGATGAAGAGGAAAATTAAGAAGAAGATTTTTGGAATTAAAATAGAAATTTAGGTAATAAAAAATAAAGAAGCAAATCGAGATAATAAAGGGAGTAGAATGAAAATTTGGACAAAATTTAGGTTAATTTTAAAAATTAAAATAAAAATAATAATTATGAATAATAGGATAAAGATATAGAATATTTAGATGCAAATAGCGAAATTGATTAATAAGAGTAATTATAATTTTAAAACAAAAATGAAATTTATAATAATAATTAAGGGGATGAAAATATTTAATAATCAGCTTAATTTGGGGGAAATTTGAAAGATGATAGTTAAAAATATGTTTCTTTTGGGAAGAAATAGGCTTTATAGAGACTTAATAATAAAATTCCTAATAAATTACCTCCTAGTTAAAAAAATTAGTAATAATAATAAAATTAGAGAAAATAACAGTAATATAACGAAAATAATTCAGAAGATGAACAGGAAGAAGATTATATTGAAAGGAGTTAGACTAGGAAATAAAATTATTTTGAGGAAGAATAGAATTAAAATTAAAATTAAAATAAAAATAAAAATTCGAATAATTATTAGAATTAAAATAATTATTAGAATGAAGATTAAAATTTTAATGATGATGATTATTCAAATATTAATTAAAATTAGTAAAAAAATTAATAATATTAGAATTAGAATAGGAGTATGAATAGTTCTAATTAAAGTGGGTAATAGCGAGGGAGATGGGACAGTTAGTTGCAGAGAAATAAATAGCAAAAATAATAGGAATTAGAGGAAAAATAAAGATATTATAACTAATAATAATAAGAGGAAGAAGAAGAGAGAAAATAAATGCTTTAGAGTGAAAAATTAGAGGGAGGTTTAAAAGTGAAAATTCCAGACGAAGAATTGGGCTCAGATGGGGAAAAATTAGATGAATAAATTTAAAAATAAAATAAGCCTATAAGTTATTTGATTTAGGAGGACGAGGACGATTAGGAGGAGAAAAATTAAAAGAAGAAAAAATTTTTAGAGTAGATGAATTAGAAGCGTTAAAAATAGTTAGAGTTGTAAAAGGAGAAAAAATAGAGAGAATAAGAGAAATTGGAGAAATTAAAGAAGGAGGTTAATAGCGAGATTTTGGAGGAGATTTAGGATAATGAGTTTATTTAGACACCAGATAAAATTAAAATTTATAGCGAAAATAAAGAGAAATAGTTGTAGAGTAAGTCGCCTTATGGAAACAGGCCTTAAAAATTTGTATATAATAATAACAATAATAAAAATTATTAGCAGATAGAGGACTTATAGGAGGATTAAGGAGATAATTCTAATAAAAATAGTTAAAATTAATAAAAAAGAAGTATAAATTAAAGGAGAAATTCTCCTAAAAATTAGAGCAGATCTCCGGTTCCAAGATCTTAAAAATAATAGTAATAATAGTAATAAAATTAATAATTTTAGAAATAAAACAGTTTATAAAAATAATAATAATAAGAAAGAGCTGCAAGGGACCGGACTCCAAACGGACCCAAAAAATCAATTACTCCTTAGTATAAGTTGCCTTCTAATAAGCAGAGGATTTTGATTGCCTTGGAAAAAGTGTGTCTGGCCGGGCCCAATGTGTCTGATAGATAAGAAATTTTGGACCAGTTGAAAGACAGTAAGGCCACGAATGTTGTTATTCTTTTTAAAAATTTTTAGCACAGATAGGTAATATTTATTATATTTATTTATTTGATTATATATTAATTATATTATATATATTTGATTATATATTATATTAATAATATATATTTGATTATATAATTATATTATATTATATTTATTCGATTATATATATTATTTTTAAATTATTATATATATTACATTTATTTATTTTTTATTTTTTTATTTTTTTTTAGTTTTTTGGATTCATATTTTTAAAAATTTACATGTTTATTTTATATTTTTATTTATTAAATTATATTGAAAAATTATTTAATTTTAGGATTATAAGGGTATTTATGAATTGGAGGGGAGAACGAGTACTAAATTAAATAAACTAATTGGAGGAGGACCAGAGAGTATTCATATAGATTAAGTGGTTAAAATGTTCAAATATAATAGTGGGGCCAAATGTTTTTAGGAAATTAATAAGACAAATGAATTTTCTTATGTGGTCGACGCAATTTCTATGTATAATCCAAAATAATTAAAAATGTAAAATATACTTTGAAAAGTCAATTAATAAAAGAAAGTAATAAAAATTAAAAAATAAATAATGCGATAATAATAGAAATTAGGTGAATTCTATTATAATATTAAAATAAAATAATAAATTATTATTTTAAGTTTATATTGATGATATTGTTTTAATTTAAGTGTATAAATAAGTAATATATAGTTTATTTTTTAGCAATTTTAATTATTATAATAATATTAAATTTAAGTATATATATTTATTTTAGCTTTATTATTATCTATTATTTCATTTAGTTAAATTATATAAAATTAGATTATATAAATGTGTTAATATATCGAAAATATTAGTAAAAATAAAATAATTTTTAATTTTATTGAATTAAATAATAGAAATGAATTGCTTTTGATAGAATTTTTTTAGTTTTTTTTTTATTTTTTTTAACATTAATTATATGCTAATTTTATATAATAATAGGTAAATTAACTTTTATTATATAAAAATATACAAAATATATAAATTATTTTATTATTATTAGTGTGGAAAGAAAATTAAAATAGAAATCAAATAGTTAATATAATAAATTAATTTTTAAAGACTCTAATTAATTTGAAATAGTTTGCTATTTATTATATTTTAATATGACATAACTTAATTATTATTGAGTTTTACAAAGGAAATATTGTTTTTTTGTTAGCAATTAATTTATGAACAAAAGTAGAGAAAAAAATTCAGAACACAGTAGTTACTCATCTTCCTTTTAAAATTTTAGAATTAATTAGTAAATTGATAGGTTAAAAATTATATTAAATATATTTTTTTTTATATTTAAGTTTTTTTTGTTTTATGCATTTTAAATTTTTAATATTTTAGATCTTTAATTTTATTTGTATATTTTTGATGTTTAATTTTATAATTTAATATTTTAATTTTTAATTTTTGATCTTTAATTTGTAATTTGTAATTTTATATTTATAATTTATATATTTATTATTGTATATTTTATATAAATATTTATTTTTTAATAATTTTTTACCTCCTCTTCCTCCTCTGAATCCTCCTCCACCTCTGTTTCCTCCTCTGAAACCTCCTCCACCTCTAGGGGCTCCTCCTCTTCCCCCTCTTCCGCCTCTGCCGCCTCTGCCGCCTCCTCTGGCGCCCCCTCTGCCGCCACCGCCGCCTCTTTTGGCTCCGGGCAAAAATCTATCCAAAGGCAAACAGTCATTTTATTAGTCCATGTACAATTTGTCTCCAGCTTTGAAAGAGTCAGCTTTTACTCCTTCTTGTAAGTTGGCGCTGAACATGTATCCGTCGGTGGGTCCGAAAATTTCGTCTTTTAAATTAATTAATTATTTATTAATTATTTTTTTTTATATATATATATTAAATAATAAAAATAATATTAAATGCATTCAAGAATAATGGAAAATTTAAGTTTTAATGAATTTTAAATAAAATAATGGTAATAGCTTGTTTGGGTAAGAGTGGTAAAAAATGATAGTTTTTATAAATTTAAAGGAAAAATTTTAAATTAAAATAAGTTTTTTATTATTATTTAAGTAAAGAAAATTAATTTTAAAATTAAATTATTATAAATATTAAAATATTTTTAATAAATTTTTTTATTTTTTTTTTCGTTTGAAATAATGTGTTGAAAGTGTTTTTTTTGGATTTTTTTAGTTTTTTTGTGATTAATTAATTTTTTTTAATCAAAATTATATTTTGGTTGTGTTTCGAAATAAGAGTTTGGTATAGGTGTAAAATAAAAAAGAAAGAAAAATAGTTGAAAATTGGAGTTTTTTAATTGTAAAGGTAGTTTGAGATTTTTTAAAAATATTTTATTTGCTTTTTTGTGTTTGTTTTTTTAAAAGTATGGAAGAAGTTTTTATTAAAAATGAAGGTAGAATTGAAAATTATTTGCATTTGTTGCGAATTTTGTTTTTTTATACATCTAAAATTTCTAAAATATGAGAAAAGTTTGAGAAATTATTTACCAATAGTGGCGACTTTGGTGATATTTTCTAAATATAAAGGTCTATTGAATTTGGGGACCCATTGTGTTTGGGTGGATTTGACTACGATTTAATCTTTACAAACGTGTAAAAATTCACAGGTTTCTTGAACTTAAGAAGGAGGTCCTTAATCGAAATTTCTTCCTCCTCCAAAACCACCTCCCCCTCTATTAAAATTACCGCCCCCTCTGCTAAAATTTTTGGCACCGCCTCTGCCTCCTCCGAAGTCTTTTTTGAAACTTTTGAAATCTTTTTTGGGGGCGTCTTTGGGTTTGAAGTCTTTTCCCATTGTATTATTATATTATTATATTATATTATTTTTTTTATTTATTAATTTTTTTATTAATTAATTTGTATTGGTTTGATTGTTTGTTTATATTTTATTTGTATTTTTATTATATTTTAATATTATTATTAGTGTTTTTATTTTGTATTTTAGGGTTTTGTGGTTTTAATGGAATATTAATTAATTAGTTAATTTTTTTTGTTTTTTCTTGTTTAAAAAGAAAAAGAAAAAAATTAGGAATTAAGGTAATAAATTATTAATTTCGCCTAAAATTATAATTTTTAATCAATTAGTGTAAATTAAAAATTTTAATTTTCAACTGAGACTTTCTTATTTTGTTTTAATAGTTTATTTGTAATTTTTGTTTTTATATTATAAATTTTAAAATTTAAAATTAGAAAATGGAAAATTTAAATTAGAAAAAAATAAATAATAAATTAAAAAAATTTAATTAAAATACTATGATTGTCAATAAATAAATAAAATATATAAATTAGTTAATTCAAATTATAATTTTATATTTTCATATATTAGTTATATAAAAATTTATACTAAAAGGGAACAAATTAATAAATTAAATTATATAAGATAATAAATTAAAATTAATAGATTAATAGAATAATAAATTAAAAGCTAAAAAAGCAAAAAAGCTTATAGAAAAAACATTCATATTCTATAAATATACTCTGCTTTTTCCATTTCTCCGATTTTTTTATAAATCCGTTCGATCCACTTCAAATAGCCGTCCTTCATTTCCTGTTGCCAATTTTTAGTTTGAATTTTTTGGAAAATTTCGGAGCCTTATCCTTTGGAAAAGTACATTTTTCCTTCTTCGCAAAAAAGAGACTTTACACTGTTAACTTCGTCCAGTTACTGCTAGCTCCATTTTTCGAAATTCAAAGGCAAATTATAGACTTCGGCGTGCAATTTCCAGTCTTAGGGCGTCAACTGGCTCTGATTTTACTGGTTGATTTTTAGGAACATGGCTCGGAAGTGCATTAGCGTGAAGAGGTCTACTTTTCGCTGCGATTTGCCCGTTTTTTTTATGTTCAAAATTATTTCGTAAAATTTCTTTTAAAGACACAAATTATCTTCTTCTTCTTAATTATTACTATTATTATTTTTAGTTTAATTATTTTTAATATTAATATTATTATTGTTATTATTAGAATCAGAAATTTATGGGCTGCTGTTAATATTTGTATTGTTATTATTATTGGTAATATTTTAGGGTTGGGCTGGGGTTTGAGAGGGATTGGGGTTTGGTTGGGTGAGGAAGGAAGAGCTAAAATTTAGCGAAAAATCGTTGGTTTCCTTGTTTTGTTTTTCATTTGTATTGTTATTAATTATTTTATTAATATTAGTATCATTATTATTATTCTTATTAATATTATTGTTATTATTAGTTTCTTATTAGTGTTAATTACTATTACTATTATTTTAATTTTAATTTTCGTTATTGGGTGGTTGGTTTTGGTCTGAGGGGTCTTCTATTTTTTTGGCTTGGGAAAGGTAGTTTAGGAAATTGGAGACGAAGAATTTGTTGGCGTTTTTGAAAAGGGACTGTTGATTTTTGTTGTTTGATTTGTCTTCTTTGTTGTTTATATTTTAAGAGTTGCTCATGGTTTGGTTGTCGCTTGTTTTTTGGTTTTTTCTTTTGGTTTTTTGGGTTTTGTTTCCGTTTTGGTCGTTTTAATTTTTGTTATTGTTGTTATTATTGGTAGAAAAGTTAAAATTATTATAGTTATTGTTGTTGTTATTGTTTAAAAAAGTGAAATTATTGTTTATATTTTGGTCTATATGCGGGATTTAATTTTAATTTTAGTTTAGAAAGCTACTCATGGGGCCGTTTTAGAAAGATAATTGTTGTAGTAGGTTCTGATTTTAAGGGTTATTAATTTGACTGTATATTTACATAAAACTTTGTAAGTTTAAATTATTCATGTCCATTTATTATTGCTGATTTTACTATTATAAATTGTTTTAATTAAAAGAGCTTTCATTGTTATTTTGGCTTAATTGAGATAACAAAGCGAAATTCATTTAAGGGAAATTGAAATTTGTGTTATTAGACTCTTGCATTTGAAATTCACTGTTTTATTTTTATTAAGCAAATTGGTTTTCCTAATTGTTGTTTAATTTTTAATTATTATCATTGTTTTGTTATTGTCTTTCCTTATCTAATTTTTCTTCTGTGTTCTCTGTTTTAGAATCATTTTGATCATTTGTTTCTCCAAAAGTAGGCGAAATAAAAGAGATTTTTTAGGTTTTTTATTTATTTTTTTATGTTTTTTTCTTTTTTTCATCTTAATTTTCTTTTTCACTTGGTTAGAAATTATCAAAAGGTAAATTCTACAAGTTCAGAGCGAAATTGGCTGAATTAGGCTACTATTAATTTTGGAAATTCTGGCTCATCATAGAGGAAAATATACTAGTGGGTATATTAGGAATAAAGGGGTTATTAATATTATTATTAGTTTATTAAAAAAATGAACTTTCAGGAAGCGAATTAAGATTTAAATTTATATTGTTATTATTATTGTTTTTAGTTTATTATATGAAGCTAGAATCTGGCATTTTCAAGCTTTGATTTAAATTATTAATGTTATTTCCATTATTATTAATATTATTATTATTTTCTGGGTTGAATTAAACAGGAAAATTGAAAGATTGAGGATTGGACATTATAGACTTCATGAAATCGTTATTATTACCTTATAAAAAGCTAGTTAAATTTTACATTTAATTATTTTAATTTGGATTTTAATTTTGACTTTGATTTTGGCTCAAAATTTTCGCAAATTCTTAGAAAAAAACCTAATTTTCGAAGGAAATTTATTGGTTTTGTGGCTATTTTTCCTCTTATTAATTTTCTTATTCCTGTTCTTCTTCTATTTAATTTTGGTTTTCTTTTTCTGTATGTTCGGTTTTAATATTTTATTAGTTAATTTTTTCAATTTTTTGCGAATTTTCTTATTTAATTAGTTAATTAGAGGAAGTTATTTCGGCTTCTTTTTCGCTATTTGAAGGTTTTTAAACAATTTAGCTGGTTTTAATTACCTTTTGGAAGGCAGGCTAGGTTTTAACAGTTTTATTATTGTCAGATTCTGAATTTTTTCTGGTATTTTATTGGCTGGAAGACTGTTTAGAGGACAGGTTTTCTGTTTTAATTGGTTATTTTTTTTAGTTTTAAGATTCATTTTCAGCTTCTTCTTGCGACTGAGACTGAATTTGGTTAAAATTTTAGTTTAAATTTTAATTTAAATTTTAGGACTAGCTTTGAAATTGGCCCGAAGAAATTGCGGACAGTTAGGGCTGTAAACTTGTCATATCTAATTTTTACATTGTGAAAGAGTCGAGTGTATTTAAAGGGATTATATTAGTTTTATTATTAATTTGTTAGTTGAAATTTAATTTAGGAGAAGAAATATTGTTATTTAAATTATTATTTAAAAGATTTATATTAAGATTATTATTTAGATTATTTTCATCTTCTTAATTTAAATTTAGATTTAAAGAAATTGGCTGGAAATTGAAGAAGCTTTTGGCGACGTTTTTGTTCAGATTTTAATTGAAGCTGGAATCTATAGTTGGATTTTGATTTTTGGGCCAAAATTGTTGTGAATTGTAATTTTCTGAGATTATTTTGTTTTTAGAAGGAGTATTTGAATTTGAGTCTTCTTCTTGGTCGAAAGTTATATTTGGAAATTCCATTTTTTGGTTTGTTTTTTATAGATTTTAATTTGTTATTTATAGGTGTTGGAGTTAGGGTTGGGGTTGAGATTGGGGTTGAGGTTTGGTGTCGTTTTTATTTATATATATTTTTTTTTTTTTTGCTTAGGTGGTGAAAAGAGAGAAAAATAATTGTTTGTTTTGAATTTTTATTGTAGTAATAATTAATAATTTTTAATATATACTAGGAATAAATAATTTAGTTTATTTTTATATGGTCTGTTCAAATCTGGCTTAAGGGATTTTAGCTGTAATTTTAAAGAGATTTTGGGCGAAAATAGAGGAATTTAGATCTGAAAAATAAGAAAATTAAGATGGAAATGCTATTTTGTATTTATAATAATAAATTTGCTTGTAAATTGAAATATAATAATTTTTTTTTTGTTATTTTTTATTTTTAATTTTTTCTTAGTAACAAGAATTTTGTATTACTAAGGGTTGTATTTTTAATTAATTAATTACTTACTTCATTAAGATTATTTTATTTTACTTAATATTATATATTTTATTATTACCTATTTAATTAATCAAATAAAAAAATTAAATGATAATGGGCTACTATTCTATATGTAAATAAAATCTATTAATTTGATTTTTTAATAAAAGTTTAGTTTTATATTTAATAATTAATTAATTTCAAGTAATTTAAAAGTTAATATGTTTTTTTTCTATTTGTGTTTATATATTTTATTTTCTTCTTTATGTTGTAAAATAAACTATAGTGTATATATACTATATATACTATAGTTTATTTTCATTTAGTAAATATTTATAATATTTATAATGTTTTTTTTATTTTATTTTATATTCCTATTATTAAATCTACAGTTATATTTTACAGTAAATTAACTTAGAACATGTTATCACAACCAAATTTTTGTGATAAAAGTAAAAAAAATAGTATCCAAGTCCAACTTAGATATTTTGATAATTCAAAATATAAATGTTATAATTATTAATTATTAATAAGAATAGAGGAAAAATATTTTTCTTGCAAATAATTTATAAATTTATTTAAAGCTAAGATAAATAAATTTTAAAATTTTTAAAGGAAAACCTGATAGTTATCCTTCCAATATATTAAGATAATTTAAAATACAAATAAAGAATAATTACTTTTTATATTAATTTTTTTAATAATATGATTATAATTATTATATAAAATGAGGATTATAATTTATTTAAAAAAAATATTTAAATTTAAGCAATTTTAATTTTATATTGATGTGATAGTGTATTTAAATGATATTTTTTAAATGTATATCTAACATTTTTTAAGACCATATAAATACTGAAATTAATTTATAAACTAAAAAAAAATTATATTTTATACAATATATTTTTATTTTGAATTATTTGATATTAGGCCGGTCGAAATTTGGACCGATTTTTGTTTTAATTATAGATAAATTAAAAATTAATTAGATAGTAAATAGAAATTAATTATATTAATTAAACCATATATCATTTAATAAACTTTATATTTAGTCTTAATTAAATTCATTATTATTTTGATATTTAATTAATTTTATTTTATCAATAATTAAAACAAAAATCGGTCCAAATTTCGAATGGCGTAATAAATAAATAATAAAAATTATTATAAAATTTTTTTATTCGTTAGAACTATTTTACATGAATTCATATACTTGGGTAAAAGTACATTTGAAAATATTTTATTTAACTAAATATGCTATATAAGGATCCTATGAATGATTAAAGTGCTATTTAGTTTTAAAGTCATTTTTTTTTAATAAATTTTAAGCTTTTTTCTCATTTAGTTTTTAGTTTTTTTAGTTTATATTTATATAGATTTAGATATAGAAATCAACCATTAATAAATGAATTTATATGGTTTTTAATTATAATAATATATATATATAATTTTAATATTTCAAATATTAAAAATTAAATTATCATATAATGATAAAAAGTTAATTTTTATATATAAAATATTAATTTTTAAACATTAGTAAGCCTTTAATCTTAATACTTTTGAATCAAATCAATATAAAAAGTCCAATCAAAGCAACTAAACCTTAAAATCTTATATTATAAGCATTTGCATCATCACCTGTATCATCTTCTTTTTCATTATTTTTATTTTTATTTTTTTCTTTGCCATTATCAAAAGTTCCAATTTAGTATATATTCGACTACATATTATCCTAATTTTCAGTATCTAGTTAATTTCCAATTTCAAGAATCAAAATTTTTTCGTTTTCTATATCATAAAAAGAGCCAGCCATTCCTTGATGAATAGATGTTTACATAGAACCAGTCGTACTCAATTAACAAGTTTATGGGTCGAAAAGTGCAAAGTAACCTTATTAAACTAAAGAATTTTATAGATAAATCCAACCTTTATTTCCATGGATTCCGTAATAATAATTCAAATTATAATATCCATTTATATCAATTTTTTCTAAACAAATTTCATTTCCATCTTTTTAATATGTGTAGATGATTAATTTGGTATAATCTTTATCCATTTTAATAAATGTGGATGTTTCTTTATCTTCATGTAAAATAGAATTAATTGTCCAATGAAAACCTATAGCAAACTCAGCATTTTTTATAATTTATTTAGGGTAATCAGATTTTAACTCACCTATATTAATTAATATTAATACAAGAAATAAAGTGTAAAGATTTTTAAATTCTTAATTTCTTAATTTGTATTCATTTTTTAGTTTAATTAAATTTATTAAACTTTTTTACCTGAAGAATCATATTATAACTAAACATACAAACTTTCTTTTTAGCTGTTTTATGTGAAAAAATGAGCGGTGGCAGTATCATCAGAATAGGCTTAAATAGTATAACCACCCCAATAAACCTCATTGTATTCTGGGTAGCTATGGGTTTTTATAATGGTATAGGTTGAAGTATCAGATAAATCTAATACATAGACTTGTATGCACAAATTTGAACTTTCAGAAGCTAATAATATTATATACATAAAATCTTTTCCCATAGAAATAACAGGATATTCAAACTACGTATAAAGACCTACAGTTCCCAACTAAAAAAAAATAAGAAATAATAAATTTTGTCATTATATTGTCAACAGAAATAGATAAATATTAAAAGCTTAAAAATATTTTATGTATACACTTTAGTTTTAGGTTCCTCTTTTAACTTGAAGTTTTTCGTCATAAAAAGTGATGTAAATTTATTTATTTATTTATTTATAGTATAAATATATAAAAACTCTTTCTCGACATTGGTTGGGCTCAAATTAGAAGATTATCTACTTAAAGCATCTTTAAAAATTATAGAATCAAGTACACTTCCTATAAATAAATAATTATTTCGGTATAAATAGAGAATTTATAAAATTAATAAAAATTTAAATAATAATTATAATTTTTGTTTAATTTATAACTTAAGTTTAATTTACCATCTGAATTTAGTATGGCTAGCTATTTATGAACTGGACTTTAACCTGTACATCTATTACCGAAAAGCAAAGCAACAATTTTAGAGTCTGTTAACTATAAGGTTCTAGAATTATGCAAATATCCATAAGATGCCCTATTTATTTTATATTTTTCATTTGTGGTATTTGTTGACTTCCACTCTGAGATTTCATTGATTTAAAAGTTTTTTAAACAGAAGGATTGGCTAAATAAAGCAAAAACAAGAACTGTTAGACATAAAATTTCGGTTTATTTCATGACCAGATAATTTTTTTCTATTTTTTTTTTATTTATTTTTAATTATTTTTTTTTTTCATTAAATAATGTTTAAAAATGTTGTATTTATATTTTTTAAAAGAAGTTTATATTGTTTATATTTTTTATGTTTTTCATTTATTTTAAATTATAATTTAAAGTTGGGAAATTTTATAAATAGTATAAAGTTATAATATATGCTACTAATTATTTGTATAAATCAAAATTAATTTATTTCACTATTTAGAAATTTATAATTACAATGTTGACTATATATCAGATGTAATAAATTAAATTATAAATATTGGCCAAAAATATATATTACTTGAAATAATATGTTTTTGAGAGCTCTAAATAAAATAAAACATTTTTATTTTAACAAATTTAAACTCATATAAAGTATTAAGTTTTTTATTAAAATATTTTTGGGATTTTTTTTAAATAAATGAAATTTTAAAAATTACCAACTATTTTAGAATAAAAGCATTTTTATTATTAAATTAATAATTATATACTATCATTAGATTTATAATCAAAAATTAATAATGATATATATATATATGCATATGAAAAAAAAAAATTTGATATATTTTAAAGTAAAAAATTATTAATATAAACTTTTATTTTATATTTTAATTAAAATATTATAAGCTAATTTTAATAAAATGGGGAATTTAAGTTTAGCAAAATAGTTATAATTTAATTTTGGCAAAATATATATAATTTAATTTTTAAATTGCTATCTTTGTAATAATATATAAATATGATTGTAATAAAAATTTCATTATATTTTCTAATATAATATAAAAGTAAAAAAAAATTCATAAAAAGAAGTATTAAACTAATCATTAGTTTAAAAATACAACTTTTTTTGTTAAAAATATAAATTTAATAAAATTTTTCAATTAATATATAAATGCATGATCAAATATATTATTCAGTTTTTAATTTTATTATAAAGTAATGAGCTAAGAAGACTTAAAAATTAATTATTTTACTGTCTATTTATATACAAACATACTTATTCTAACAATTTAATTTATTAATAAAAATTATGTGCTTTATTATAAAATTCGTTAATAAAAATTAAATTTATACTAAAAAAAATTTAAGAATAATTAAACTGCATAAGCTACTTAATTAAAAAAAAATTCAAAAGTAATTTAATATTTGCTAATTATATGCTATTTTATTCAGTATATTCTATGTGCTAAAAATAAAATAATATTTCAAAATAAAAATTATGTTCTGACTAAAATAATTATTACTCTTTTCAAATTTGTGTTCACTTTTTTAATTAATTATAATTAGCAAAATAAAAAATTATAATTATTAGAATAAATAATTTTTAATAGATTTGTATTTAGAGATTTTGGTATACATGTATGATATAATCAATAATCTCAACCGCATTTAATTTTATTTAGTTTAATAAACAAATTATTAATATTTTTTTGTTAATATTATTTGTTAATTAACAGAGATTTCGGTGTATTTTTATAATAATTATTAATCAAATTTAAAATACATATTATTTATTAATTACAATTAATATTAACATTAATAATGGTATAGATATACGACATTTGAAAATTATAATTATGATATAAAGCAAATTAAAATTTATAATTAAAAATGTGAATACTAATTTGAAAAAATTAATATATAAAAATAAATTTTTTTTATTTATATCGTTTGAATTTTAAATAAATAAGTAAAATCATTTCTTTTTTTTTGCTTTCTAATTTTCCCAGTTATTTTTTATCAATTATTATTTTTTACGTTTTAATCGCTAATTTCTTAATTAAATTACGATTTTAATATAAATTATTCAAAATTTTACTATATTTTATTTGTACTAAATTAAAGTATGCATTTAATTTTATTTCAGATAAAATTTTTCTTTTTAAAAGTAATTCAACCAAAAAATCTTTAATTATATATTCAAACAAAAAATCTTATATATTTTTATTCAACCAAAAAATCTTATTTTATTAAAAATTGTTTTTGATGAAATTAATATAACTATAACTTTATAAAAAATTTAATAGTAAAAAAAACAAGTAAAAATCAAGATATCATTGTATTTTTAATTCCATATATTTTATTAGTATATAAAAGATTTGCCTGTTCTTAAAATTTATTTTTATTATTTAATTAAATTCTATTATTTTAATATTTGATAATATTAGTCTTATAGCTGTTCTCTTACAGATTTTAACAGATTCATTTTAATATAATACATAAAAAAAATACATAGAAAAATAGAAAATAATAATTAATAAATTTAAAAAAAAAAGAAAGAAAAAAAAATGAAACACATTGAAAATAGTGATATTGACGATTCGCTAAAAGAAATTGACGAAATTCTTAAAAAATTATAAAAAAATGGAACTCAAATAAAGTTAACCAAAAGGTGAGTATTAATTACAATTTAAATTCATTATTAAAAAATAAAATTAATACCTTTCTTATTATTTTTTATTTAATTTTTTAAATAAAATATTAAAAATTTTTGCTATAAATTTAACGTATTTTATTTTTTAATTATTAATTTTTCTTTTTATTTAGTAAAAGTGATTTTACAAGTATTTTTATGCTTGGGCAAACTGGTTCAGGTAAATCTACAACCGGAAACGTTTTATTGAAAGAGTACTAAGATGAAAAAAATAAAAATAATAATTAAAATAAAGATAATTAGAATTAAAATTAAAAAACTGAAAATAAGTTTTTTTTTAAAAATGACGGATTTAAAATGGGTAAAGGAATAGAGTCAGTAACGAAAGAGGTGGAAGCTAAATAAGTAAGCGAAAATTTTTAAATAGTTGATTCTATAGGGTACGGTGACACTGAGGGATATCTGAATGACTATATGATAAATATAAAAATCAGTGATTATTTGAATAAAAATATGTTATAATAAAAAGGAGTGAGTTCGGTTTTGTAGTGTGTTATGATGGGAAATGGCTCTTGCAGGTTAGATGCTTAGAAGATTTAAAGTATGGTTTTTTTTTTGCTTTCTTTGAATATTGATTTGACTGGGGAAATTGGGGAATTGCCTAGGTTTTGTGTTTTATTCACTAATGTGAGTGAAAGTGAAGAAAATGAGGGAGATGATGATGGGTGGGGTGAGGATTTTGAAGAGGAAAAAGAGGAAGAAAATGGTAAAAAAGTTGAGTTTAAAGAATTAATTAAGGGCTATAAAAAGTAATTAAAAAAGTTTATTTTTGATTTATATGGGAAAAATAAATTAGAGGAAGTAGAGAAATTGAAAATACATGAAAATTTGGAAAAAATATTTGTAAATGGAAATTTTTATGCATTTAGGTATAGAGGAAAAAATAAAGAGAAAGAATTGTAAGTTATTTAGAGAATAATAGAAGATAGCTTCAAGACCGGAAGTTATGTGAATATAGATTAATAATAAAGTTTAGTTACTCCTATCATAATTAATTAAAAATAAGTTGAATAATACAACTAATAAATATTAAAAGAGTTAGATTTGACTAAATATTAAATAAATGAGATGTTACGTAATTTTTCTGAAAACAAATATTAAATAACCTATAGAAGATTCCTCAAACAAATTGGTAATTTCCATGATTAATATAAAAAATTTTGTGAAAAAAGTCCCCTGAAATTTATGAAAATGGAATCTTCATAATTTATATACATAATTGAAAAACTTTAAAATATAAGAAATGAATTTATAAAAGAAATTGATTTTGAGAAATAAAACTAGTATTTCAATAAATTACAGGATGGGTCGGAATAAAATTATTAGAAATTAAAAAATGAGATAAAAGAAGGCATTAAATAAGACAAAAAAGGTAAAATTGATACCTTTAACAGTATAGTAAATTCAACTACATTAACAGTAGTATTGATATAAAAAGTTACAGATTTAGGGTTTTCATTCGATAAATCTTGGTATGAGAGAGAAAAAAGAATAAAAGATGATAAAGAAAAAGAAGATAAAAAAAAAACTGATTAATAAAAAACTGAAAATTGAGTTTTATAATAATTATAAATTTAATCAATTAAATGGCTAGTATTAAAAAATTTACTAATCAATATAATTATATATTATAAATGAATTTATAAGATCATATATATTATTTTTCATTATACTATACATATCAATTTTAATTTATAATATTAATTATAAAAATAAATATCTTTTTTGGTTATTTTTTATATATAAAGGTGATTTAATTAATTAAATCAATTTTTCTCTATTAATATAAAAATTATAAAAATTTTTTTTCTTATTATTACTTTTTTCAAATTTGTATTCACTTTTTTCATTATTATTTATAATTAACTTTATATCATAATTATAATTTTCAAATATAAAAATATTTATACCATTATTGATGTTAGTATTAATTGTAATTAATTAACAATATGTAGTTTAAATTTGATTAATAATTATTATCAAAATACACCGAAACTTCTTTTATTTCATCATTATTATTAATAGAAAAATAATAATAATTTGTTACCAAACATAATAAAATTAAGTATTGTTGAGAATTTTATTTATATCATAATTATTTTAATAATTATAATTTGTTATTTTTATAACTATATAATTAATTAAAAAAGTGAACTCAAATTTGAAAATAGTAATATCGAAATAAAAATAAAAGTAAGTTAAGTTTTATTATTATTTTTTATTGTAAGTTAATAATAAAAATTATCAAGTGACAGCTAAAGGAACGAATTCATATAAAGATAAAATGGAGTTTGTATTAAATTAAAAAAAAGCTGATGATCCTTCTTTTTAATAAAATATTTAGGGTGAATAATTATCTTAATTAAAAAAAAAAATCTAGGAAAATTTATAGATTGGTAATCTGTTTGAAAGTTTAAAATTTTATCAATAATTATAGTCGAATTAGTCTTTTATGGATAAATATAAGTTATAGTATTTTTAGGAAATTTTTAAGTAAATAATGGACATAGAAAAGTGTTAAAAATTTTAAATAAAGTAAAATTTTTATTTTTATTATATTTCATATAAATTTTCTTTTTACTATTATTTGATTTAATAGAAAATAAATTAATTCAATTAATTAATTATATATATATAGTATATTAAAATCAAATAAAACTAACATAATTAAATAAAATAAGTATTTTAGATACTTCACTAGAAAACTAGAAAAAATTTAATAATTCTATTTTTGATTTTATATTAAAAATAAAATTTTTTATTTTTTTTAAAATTATTAAAAATTTTTAAAAATTTAAGAAAAAGTGAAACAAAAGCAATTTTAAATATCGATGGAAAATCTGTTATTGGGAATTACCTTAAGGAACATTGCGCTTAATAAGAGAGGAATTTAAAAGTGATAGATTTGCCTGAATTTAACAATAATATAGAGGATTTGAATATAGCGTAGTTTTATAGTTAGAAAATTGGTCAGTTTTTTGAGTAAAAATTGATATTTAAATAAGGCATTAGTTGTTTTATTTAGAGTGTTATTTTTGATAATTAAGAGAAAATTAGAATATGTGAAATAGAATCGATTGTATAGATTTTACATTTATTTTGTGTGAGTTATAAAAGTTTTAAAGTTGAAAGTCTTCAATATTTTCCAAAAATTTATGTTTTTATTAATTAAATCGGTGGAAATGAGAAAGAGTTTAAAATTAGTTAATTTATCAAGCTTTATAGATAACAAGTTATAGAAACTATTTTAAAAGACTGTCAAATATAGTGTGAAAATACTGATGATGAAATATTATAAGAAATTAGAGAAAAAATCAATATTTTGCTTGCTGACGAAAATTTTTACTGTTTCAAAATCCAGCATGATAAAAAAAATAAGAAAATTGATGAGAAAAACTAAAAATTAGACCAAATTTTAGGAAAGATTGAGGGGCTTAACAGTCATGCTTTAGAAAAAAACTCAAAAATTTTTCCAAATTTTATTAATAAATTGTAAAGAGATTAGTAAATGAACTTGATTCTTAAGGAATTATAAAATTCACGAGTAAAATTGATCACTAATAAAAAGTTTTATTAATTGCTAAAAATTGAAGAAAATAGCGATGAATTTTAGTAATTTTAAGACTGGTTAGACCTAATTTAAAACTAAATGGAAAGAGTAAATAAGATTTGCCCATAGGGTTTACTTAAGATTCCTATGATTTTTTTTGAATTAATTAAAAAAGAGATTGAAATTATTGAGTAGGAAATTGCTATTATGATTACAAAATAAATAGATGAAATGAATATAAATTGTCGTAAGTAAGAAAATATAAATACCAATAATTAATAATTATAAAAAAAATAAGTTAAAGAGTAATTAGTATTGTTCTAAGAAAATGAAAAGAAATTAAAAAAATAGTTAGATGATAATTAAAAGTGTATAAATTTTAGGGATAATTTAGAATCTTTAATTTAGGGACTTTTAAGCATCGGTAGAATAGCTAAACACTTTTATACAGGTAATATATAATAAGGTTTGGCAAACTCCGGGGTACTCCTATATATTTTACATTCAAAGGGATATTTGAGGATATTAATGCAAAAACTAGGATTGGAAGAATATTATGATAAATTACTATAATTATGTAATAGAATAAGTAAGCATATTAAAAATTTTTTAGATATTATGAATATTATTTTAGGTGCTGGAATAATATTATATAAGTTATATACTCAATAGTATTTAGATGCCTTTCTTTTAAGTTATTAAATTATTTCTACTCTATTTGGTAAAGATATCATTTGTGAATATTTAATGAAGGTATTAAAATTTTTAAGAATCGATGGCCATATTTTTTAATTATATGATGGATTTATAACTTATGTATGTACGCCTTTGGTAAACTTATTAATATGGTGATTTCTTTTTGAATATAAGCTCATATTTCATTATGATATATTTAGCTATAAAAGCTATTCTATAATATATATATATAATTAAATATACCATTATGTTTTACATAAAACATCTGATTGGTATGATATGCTATTTACTTTAATATAAAATTTATATCTATAAGAATATAATATATATTATGATAAATTATTATAATTAATTGATTATAATATATTTTATGAATTTTATGTATAGTGATAGTAAACTTAAATTAAATATATTTAATTGATATTCTATTATTTTAATTAAAAAAATATAATAAAAATAAAAAATGCAAGATTAGGAAAAAATTATACGAGATAAATTTGGCTCAGTCTAATCTATTCTCAAAAAAATATAAAATTTTAGTGTGCCTTGTTAGTTCGATAGAGTGTAAAAATTAAATTTGTTCATATAAAAATTAAACTTTAAAACTAAAAAAAGAATTAAAAATTTTTAATACTTATTCTTTTGATTTTTATAAAAAAAAAATAGGTAATCTAATTAAACAACATTATTATTAACCGGTTTAAGCGGCAGTGGTAAATCTAGAACTGGGACTTAAATAATAAAAGCTTATTGTTAGGAGTCAATTTTAAGTTTTAATGAGGAATTTGACAATTTTAAAAGTAAAAAGTGTCAAAATTTTGATAAAAAGGAGGTGAATTATATAAAAAAAGCTTATTTACAAGTAATTGACAGCCCTGGATTCGAAGATGATTAAGAAAATGAATTTGAAAATGAAAATTTTGAAATTAGCGAAAAAATAGCTAAATTTGTGAGTGAAAATTTGTTTTGTAGTGAAGAGGGGTTGAGTGGAATAATTTATTGCGTTATGGTTGGAAATTGCTGGAAAATTTGTTAGAGTTAAGTTAGGGGACTGTTTTGGGTTTTGATGCTTTTTTGTTATTGTTATAAGGGATTTGATTTTGGAAATTGTCCTAGAATTAGTGTTTTGTTTAATAATGTTGGGTTTGATGAAGCTTATGATAATTAAGAATAGAATTTGGACTAAAATTAAAATTAGAATTAGAAATAGAATTTAAATAATGAAAATTAGAATAGATTAAATAATTCGAAAATTAAGAGATTAATAGATAATTTTAAAGATTTATTGGGTTAAGTGATAAAAGATATGTAGGATACGTTAGATGGTAAATTTAACTAATAATGGAGGCAATAAATTTTAAATTTAATTAATAAAATTTTGCCTGAAGAGAATTTTTACTGCTATAAATATTATAAAAAAAATTCATTGTATTACTCAAAAGATAAAATAGAAAAAGAAATGAAAGTATTGACCTAATTAATAAAAGATAATTAATAGTATGGGAGTTTCGTTATTAAAAGATAAAGCGAAATACAAATTTTACCAGTTTATATGCGATAAGATAGCAGGTACTTATTTATTTAGATGGTTTAAGGAGCATTAAATAATAGTCGACAAAAAATTTAATAAATTCAATAAATTTTTTCTAAAAATTAGTTAAATAATGATAGAGATAAAATGCATCAAGATAATATTATTCAATATGTGGATTATTTGGAGAAAATTTAACAGAATTTTGACAGGATTTTGTCATAGTAGCCATTAGGATTTTTAAAAATTTCTGGAGAAATATTTCATGAATTTGATTAATAATTACTTGATCTTATACATATTATGGGAAAATATTGTACTTCAACGATTGATATATTCGATATATAGTAAGGAAATACACAAAGGGGCATATTTTAGCAAATGGTAAATAAATTTTAGGATTAAAGTAGAATAATTAACAAACAAATGGTTATTACTAATAGTCAAATAGTGGAAATTAAGGAAAGGGATGATAAATACAATGAATATTTATTAAAGTGTTCAAATTTTTTTGATATTTATAATGAATATTTAAAAAAAGAATATGAGGAGAATTTTGAAAAATATAAGGCTAGAATAAAAGAATATAAATTATAATTATTAAATATATATATATAAATATAATAGTAAGATATAGAATATGATTTTAAATAATTAGACGAGTATTTAATTAAAGATTAGTTTGATCAATTTAAATTAATACATGATAAAAGATAATAAAAATTATAGAGATAAATTTAAATAATTTAAACTGAGAATAACAATTTGTTATAGAGGTAGGAATAAAGAAGGGAGCTTATTTAATAAAGAACTTAATCAATATCTATAATTATAAGATATATAGTAGCTTTTTATGATTTATTATGAAAAAATTTTTAACTATATTTTCCTTAATTAAATTAAATTTTTATTTATAAACCTTTATTAGATATTTGTGTATTTTAAAAATAATTAATATATGCTAGTTATTAATCAATAAAATTTTTTAAATATTGAGAATCTCAAATTATTAAGAAATCATATTATATATCAAATTAAAAAAATATGTAATTTGTTAATAATTTATCCGAATTGGTTAAATATATATATAAACACGTGCATTTATTTATGTAAAAAATTATTTTTATTAAGTTAAATATTTTTAATCGTTTTATAATTTCAATTAAAATAACTTTTGTAATTTCATAATTTCATTTAATTTTTATATATTTAAAATTTATATTATATAGTAATAATATTGAAAACTAATTTACTCAGTAAAATAAATTTGTAATGATAAATAAATAATCTTCTGTGTTTTTTCAGAAAAATAATGGCTTATCAGATTGTATTACTTATGGTAATTATTCTATTTCATTCAAATCTAAAAATAAATTTGGAATTTAAATCAAATTTTTAAATGTTACATGTATTAAAAATTAAAATTTAATGTAATTATATTAATTTTCAAATAAATATTTACTTTAATTTTAATAGGATTTTACATCTAATATAGTGAAATCGATTTTCTTTTTATAATTTTAATGAATTTTTATAAATAACTTAAATTTATCTCCTACTATTTAATCTTAATCAACTGTGATTTTAATATATCCTTATCTTTCATCGTCATATATTTCAAATAACTTTTCATGATAGTCAAAAACTACATTTAAAATGGTCTTATCATTCTCCCAAAATTCCATAAAATGTTTACCTCGAAAAAATTCACTATTTTAATTATAGGGACGACAATGACCACTGTCATTACTTATATATATATAATCTGGGCTATTTTAACGATATTTGATAACTCTTTGGTTTTTAGGATAATCTGATCCTTTAAAATAAAATATCACATCTTATTTTTTTACTTAATGGAAATTAATTTTCATTTTGAAATGATATTTTTTGTTTTTAATTAGATTCATAGAGTGGATACACTTATATTCATTTTTTGTTTTATTATCTATTTCTATTCTTCTGCTTTAATTTTTAATTTATATTTCTTCTTAAATATTTTCTGGATTCTGTGATTTATAAAATTAAATATATTTAGAGTTTAAATTTATTTGGTGATAATCTATAATTTTTTCGGTGTTTGTCTTAATATTTTCTTTAAAACATTCTAAACTTTCATCCATTTGCAATTTTAAATTATCAACTAATTTTTTAACCTCTTTTTAATTTTCCTCTTGATTAATAACTATTTCAAAAGACTTTTCATCTTCAAATTTTTTTTTCATTTATAATTATTGATCAAAAAATTAAAATAAATTAATTTCTTTTTTTTAATATTATTATAGCATCTCTTTCACCGGCTCTATATCATAATGCCCAGAAATATCTACGAATTCAAACATTTCATCTAAATGCTACATAATTTCCTTTTTTGATTGAATTAAACTTTTTAACGTATCTTATTAAATTTTTTAGTAATAATTTTCTATTTAAGTTTTCATTTCTTCTTTAAATTTTAAAACATTTTCTCTATTAAAATTTTCTATTATATTTTGTACATCTTTTTGGTCAGAATTATCTTTTAAAGGAGGAAAATTTTTAATTTTATGTACAGGAAATTTAAAAATCTAATCAATGATTATTTTTTTTTCCACTTAGTCATCTTCTAAACTACACGTCATACACTGTAAAATTTCATCAATTTTTTCCGAAAATTTGAAATAAAGATATTTCTAATTAAAATGATCTTTTTTTTAGCAGTTCAAAGGATCGTATTGATCTTGGTTTTATTATACGTTATCTATCATTTTAATTTATTTATTTTTTATTTTAGGTATATAATTTTTATATTTAATAAATAATATATAATTGTTTATTCTTGATAGAAAACACGCAAATTATACAGTTAAAAAAATATAAAATTTTTTATGTATTAATGAAAATTAAATAATTAAATTTAAATACCATATAAATAATATAATACTAGTAATAAAAATAGAAATTTGTTATTTAGCGTATACTAATCAGGGGTGTTCCCATTCCGCTGAACAAATGGTTAAAATTCCGCTGGGTTAATAAACCTTTATTAGATATTTGTGTATTTTAAAAATAATTAATATATGCTAGTTATTAATCAATAAAATTTTTTAAATATTGAGAATCTCAAATTATTAAGAAATCATATTATATATCAAATTAAAAAAATATGTAATTTGTTAATAATTTATCCGAATTGGTTAAATATATATATAAACACGTGCATTTATTTATGTAAAAAATTATTTTTATTAAGTTAAATATTTTTAATCGTTTTATAATTTCAATTAAAATAACTTTTGTAATTTCATAATTTCATTTAATTTTTATATATTTAAAATTTATATTATATAGTAATAATATTGAAAAGCACTAATTCAATAAATTATCAACTGTTCCAGAAGGGCACGCGCTAACGCACTCATTAGCGCTAACAACAAATAAAGTCTCGCTAATTCCAGTTACACCAGGAATCTGGATCAGAGCCCGAACAAGATCTGCAAGGCAAATTACAGTCTAGCGAAAAAGTTCCATCTTAAACGTAGTCCATGTCGAAATCGTTATCATCGAAGGTTTTGAACTAAAATTGCTCGGTTCCAGTTAGCCCGCTGTAGACTGGGTATGTGGGATTTACTACCTTTTTTTTATAGAAAATTTAAATATTTTATTTAGATTTTTAAATTTAAATTTAAAAAATATATTTATTTTGTTTTAATATCTAAAATCTTATTTTTTTTTTTTTACCATTGAAATAGAAAATGTTATGGCTGAAGAACTGGTTGGGAAATTGGTGGCAGTGAAACTGTATTCGTAAGTGGAAATTTAGTTTAAAGCAGAACAAGTGTAAGTGCAACTATTTAAAGCTGGTGAATTAAAAGTAAAAATATTGGGAAATGTTATTTAAACAGTTCCACCTGAGGGAATATAAGATTTTACATTAAAAGAAAATGTATAAACTGCTTCTTCCTCTAAATAATCTAAATCAGAACTAACAGACACACTACTTATAGATGCAACTATAAATTAGAATAAATATTTAAAATATTTATAAAAAATATAATTAAATTATTAATATTTTATCATAATATTGCAAATATTAATTATATAACTATTTAATTATTATATGTTATTATTACCTTAGCTTGTAACAATAAATATTGAACTTGTTTCTTATTATCTTAAATAAGTGGATCCAGAACTAGAATAACTTAAAAATGTAAAAGGATTTGTAGAAGGTGCAAAACTTTTGTAATTTTTCATATTTGATATCGAAAAAGATATGGTTGAACCTATAGCTAAGGTTGATCCTGCACTTGAAAATTTTAATTTAACTGTCATTTAATTTCCGCTTAGTGAACAAGTTTAGGTCCCGGATAAATTAGCTTTGATTAAATTTAAAATTTCACAAAATTGTATTAAATATTTTTATTTAATTATATATTATATTTTATTATTAATATACAGGAGACTGCAGTAGCCGTACAAGTAGTACTATACCAAAAGAATAAGTGCCATCAGCCAATTATGGGAAAGTAATTACAATAAAATCTCCATCAGTATG
>LDAU01000219.1:0-50456 GCA_001447515.1 Pseudocohnilembus persalinus
ATATATTTATTAATATAATAATTTTACTGTCCCTTTATTTTTTATTTACTATTTATTACTACGTTTAGTTTATATTTTATAAAATTTTTTAAAGTATAATTACATTATTTATTTTATATTCCCAAAAAATTAAATAATTTGAAATTTATTTATTTACTTATCATACAAAATAAAATAATATTTTATATAAAAATTAATAAATGTTATAATAAAACATGAAAAAATTGGTATAATTAAATATAGAGACAGTAAAATTATTATATTAATAAATATATTTAGTTAAATTTAAGATTATAAAATAACATATTATATATATTATTTCATTTTTATAATTTCTACATCAATCAAGCTATTTATTAATATTTTTATTATATTTAACTCATTTTAATTATTTTATTTATTATGATTTATCTTTAATATAGGGCCCAAATTCTGGTCTTTTTTCATTTATTTTATCTATATCCCTAGCTTTATTAAATGCCTCAAGTGCTAAAATAAATGAGAAAAATTAATTATATAATTATTAAAAAAATTATATATTATATTTTTATACTATTTTGTATAGCAGATCCTCCTTATGATAATAATCCAATAGGAATTTTTTTATCAGGACATTAACCTTTTAATTTCATAATTGTTTCTCTTTCTTGTCTAATAAAAAAATAACAAATATTATAAAAATAAAGACAAATTTAAAATAAATCTATTTTCAAATATCTATTTAATCTATTTACCTCAAAGTCTTTTAATAACTCATCATCTTACCCATAAATTTAATTTTTGTTCTTAATACATCTGCTTCTAAATATCAAAAATAAAAAAATTTAAAAATGTATAATAAAAAAAAAGCAAAACAAAGTCAAATTTGTTTTATTACTTTTTTTAAATTCTGTATTAACTTCTTTTTATTCTGGTTTATTTACATTTTATATAATTTATTAATCTTATTCAGTTAAAGTGTCATCATCTGCGCTTTCTTCTTCTCCAGATTTTAAAATTTAATATAACATTTCGGTTACTTTTTCAGACACAAAAGGAATGGACCAGGTAAATATATCCATAAAATTAGGCAATAAATAGGGATGTTAAGTATAATTAAATTATTAAATATGCAGAGTATTATTCTATAAAAATAAAAATTTTTACAATTAAATATTTTTAAATCTTAAAAATTTTAAATTAAAAATCATATTTTTACTTCAAATTTTATAACTGCTCCTTTATTGTTATATACATCACAATAATTAGGGGCTGAAAAAATTGTTATAACAGCGGGAAAATCTGATTTTCCATTCCATCTATGCATTTTATATCCATCTAATTAAGCTTCATGAGCTCTAATAATGGAAATTAAATTATTATTATCTAAAAATTTTTTAACTGCATCATTTCCGAAAAAATAAGAGCATCCTCTAACTTCATTTGATTTATATACATTTTCACACAATCCATCATCATTATCTACAGGATCTGACCACAAAATATCACAAAATAAACCTTATCTAGGAGGCTCTTTTCTTCTATCTACTTTTTCTATGTCTCTAATCTAAAATTATTTTAATTTAATTCCAATTAATTAATAAAAATAACTTATAATTAATTATTTTATATATTAAATTATATTCTCCATTTATTAAATATTTTTTAAAAATTAATTAATATACAGTTTTTAAATCAGGGGAAATTCCTCCGTGCAATGCTAAAAATTTATTATTCACAATACAAGCTAAGGGCATTAAATCAAATGAATCCATAATTATTTCGTATATGTCTTAATCATATTTATATTTACCTTTTTTTTAAAATTTTAATTTAAAAAAAAATCATTAATAGTATAACTTATTTATATTATCTATCAAATATAATATTAATTTTACATTCATCTCTAAAATTAAAGAAACTTGTCATTTATCTACATTCATGGTTTCCTCTCAAAAAATATACAGTATCAGGATAATTAATCTAAATTTTATATAAAATATTATTAAAAATTATATTTTTAAAATATTATTTTGAATATATTTTATAATTTTAACCTTAATTGCATATAATAATATTAAAACTTCTATAGAAAATGATCCTCTATCTACAAAATCACCTAAAAACAAATATTTTGTATTTTAAGGATTTCCACCAACTTCTAATATTTTCAACATATCATAAAATTAACTAATAATAAAAAATTATTATTCCTTATTTAAATTTTAATTACTATTGATTTATTTATTATAAATTTGTTATTATTTTATTAAATTATTTTATACCCATGAATATCTCCTACTACCGTAAGAGGGTCTTATAATGATAATAAGTTACTCTCACTTTCTATAAATAAATAAATTTTTATAAATATATATATATTTTTTTATATGATAAAAATCCTATTAATATTATAAAAAATGTTAAACTCTTCTAAATAATTATTTATGCATAATGCTAATAAGTTTGTCTTAAATTCTCTATTATTCAAATATTTATTTACCTAATATTTTATTGCAATCATAAATAATTTTCAAAAAATCTTCTTTTTCAAGTCTTCCTTCTTTTGCTAAATGGTCTCTCAAAGCCTTCCAGTCAGGTTTATCTAAATTTTAAACAATTTACTTAAATAATTAAAAAAAATATAGAAATAAAATATTATAAATGATATTTCTGAGTTAAAAATTGATTATTTCTTTTATTTTAAAATAATTATTCTTTGTATAATTTTCATATCGATTTGATAATTTTTTTGAAAAATTATAATCATGAAAAATAAAAAACCTTCAAGAAATACCAAAATGTTTTTAAACATTTTTCAAAACTATGAAACAAGTATGCTAAATAATTCATCTTTAAGTATTTAATTTTATTTTGATTTTAATTTTTTACCCAATTTCGAAAATTAAATCAATTGCACATAAATATGTATAAAAAATTTTTATATAAAAAACTGTATTATTATAAACATTCTATATATTAAAAGAATAAAGACACATATTTAAAAAAAAAGATAAAAAATTTACTTTTAGAATTTGCTGGCCAAATTAAGTGCTTATATAAAGGTTTATGTGGTGGGGGTCTAACTGTTTTAACCCTTCTATTATTTGCTGGATCACTTAATGCTTCCATTGATTTTATTTTTCTCTTTTTTTCTTTTAATTTAACTAATTATATTATAAAAATTCGGTTTTGATTTTTTTTTTATTTTATTTAATTTTATTTTTTTTCATTATCACATTTGTGATTTTTTTTAAGGATTGATTGCTTTCGTTTTGTTTTTAATATTAATTCAAAGTACCCTAATTTTTAATTTTAATACTAAATTCAATCAATAATAATAATAATTATAATCAAATACCTACCGATTTTATTTTAAATAACTAAAAGCAAACAGGTAATTAAAATATTTATAAAAAAATTATATATAACATTACTCAAAGTTTTTCCTTCCTCTTCTACAGTTTAGTAATTAATAAATTATAATTATTTTATTTTTAATAAATCATATTCAAATATACAAATATTTTTAAACTAATTAATATATATTTAAATAAATGAATGCATAATTTTTTAGCAATTTAAATTGAAAGATTTTTTTGGCAAGTAAAAATTACTCATGTTATCATTATTTAATTATAGATAAAAATAAAGTAAGAATATTTATTTACATATTGGCATAAAAAAAAAATGTTTTCATTTAGCAGAGAATATTTATATAGAAAATGAAATTAAATAATTTAATGACTACATTTATAACCAATAATTAATTAATTTCTAAAAATTAATATAACGGTTTTTAAAATATATATTTTATATACATTATTTGATTAAATTATAGCACCAATATTAAGGAATACTAAAGCAATATAAAACTGATATAGTAATAAGAAAATAAATAAAATTTATATTTGAAATTGTTAATATTTCTAAAATAATGCCATTTATTTATAAAAAATTATAAATTATCGATAAAATCTTTCTTAGATGTATTTAAAGAAAATTTAATAAAGCAATCAAGCGGAGGATAAAATAATTAATTGTATATAAATTTGGTTGAATATTTTTATATTATTTAAAATACCAATTAATTATATTATTTTTTTATGAGAAGTAATTAAATTTATTCTTAAATATTCTGATCGATTTTTCGAAAAAATTAATATCAAAATAAAAATATCCAAATTATATATTTAAACAAAATTTCTTTAATCAAAATTATTATTTCGCAAATAAAATTAAAAAATTATTAATAAAACCAAAATAATTCACAAATAATATAAAAAAAAAAATGGAAGGATTCCCAGAACAAGACTCAAAAGCTATAAGAAAAGAACTCGAAAACATAGAAAAAAAATTTGAACCTTTATTAACAGGAACAGTCGAAAAACAAGAAAAAAAATGTGAATAAAAAAAAAAAATAGGCGAAAAAGATTTTAATTTCTGTATTTCATAATTAGATTTACAAGCTGATTTGGAAAATAAAATTTTTGAATTAAGAATGAAAAAATCATTAGACTCATTAGTCGATTGCTATCACATATATAGTGAACCTTAAGAAAAAAATCAAATAAATTAAAATTGTATAAATTTATTCAAAAAAGAAATAAACTAACATTTTTATGATTATGAAAGAGGACTTGATAATTTTATGTGATTAAATTTTCTCATTAATTTGGTCAAATAATCAATTAAAATACACAATATTAATAATTTATCTCAAGTAATTATATATTTAATTAAAGAAAAAAAATGAAATTCCATAAAAATTATACAATAATAAAAGTGTTTATCTTATAAATTTAAAATAATTAAATTAGTTTGTATAATAATAATTATTATTTATACTTGCTTTTATATTTTTAATTTGATAAAGTCATTTAAAATTTAAATTTTATAGTATAAGTATTTATAATAATAAAATATTTTACGTTATGTCTAGTGATATCAAAATAATCTCACGTTTTTCGCATGTTCCTTACATTTTTATTAATAATATAAAGAAAATAAAAAATTTATTTAATAAAGTACCACAATTCAATTTATTGATTCTCTTATAATACGATCAAAATATTCTCAAAAATTAAAAATAAAATAAAAACAAATTGAAATCTAAAAAATAATTAAACACATACAAATATTTACTAACTTAAAAAGGAAGGTATAAATAAAATTATAAATACAATGGGAAATTCCTTAAATAGACAATAACATTATAATAAAATTCAAGAAAATTTTAAACAAATTTTCCTCAAAACCCCTAACAAATAAGAACTTTCTAAAAAATTAGGCCCATTTCTAAACTAAACAGTAAATGTACAAGATCTAGTTTTTGGAATTTTGCCGTTAGATATCAGGGAAATTATTGATAAAAAATTTGAATATATGGAATTTTTTGTCAACTTTTTAATAGAATTTATCGAAGATGTTTCTAAATAAAATAAAAAGTTAACTAAACCAGAAATAAATCTAATCAACAATGTTTTAGTTATTTTAAGTAAAATAATGACCATATTTTTCGAAGATAAATACAAAAAATTAGGCCAAAAAATCTTTTGGGATTTCACCGACCCCAACTATTCATTATAAGAGGTAGAAAAATATAAAAATTATTAAAAAAAAAATATTATTAACCATCAAATACCAAAATTTATTTTTTTAAATAATTTAAATTATTAATACTAAATAACATAAAATAAAATTTTAAAAGGAAAATATTTAGTAAAAAAAAGTTGTAATTTACAAATCAGATATACAATAAATAAACCAAGAAAGAGAAGAACATAAATGTCTAGGAATCAGGTTAATGAATTCCCTTATGTCACTCAGTTTTTACCCAGAATTTACTATTACTTCAAAATATAACCTTCAAGACATTTAAAGCCAAAATTTCCAAAGTCCAGATTTAGAATTAGAAAATTTGAAAGAAAATTTATGGATTTGGGACAATAGACTCTATGAATTTCAAAATAATTTTAATAGTAATAATTCAAATTAATAACAATAAAATGGAAATTCATAATAATAAAATACATAAAATACATAAATTCAAAATAAAAATGATTTAAGCCAGTATTATTAAAATAGAATTAACATTTTAACCTGTATTTAAGCTTGTATAGGGTACTTTTTTATTAGTTTTACTTTAATATATTTAATATATTAAATTTTATTTCTTTGATTTAATTTTAATTTATAAACACTTTATATCATATAAATTTAAAAGTGAAATTTAACATTAATTTTCTATATTTTTAAATTTAATAGACAAAGTTTATATTAGCCTCAAGGAAAAGCTTTTTACAATCCCTGGATTCTTTACATTTTAAGCCCTAAAAATCCATACAATAAACTGTTTATATATTCTATATTTTTCTTCAGTATTTGGTATAGATAAAAAGGTTTTATACCATTTTAAGCTAAAATAACTTCAAAAGAAAAAAAATTAGGCTGTCAATTAGCAGAAAAATCAGCATAAATATTCACTATACTTTTAAACACCAGAATAAATGTAATCAATAAAAATATCATATATATATTTATTTAATTAAAAATAAGCATAATAAATTTATTATTTTTTAATTTAATTATTATATATATTTTCTAGATATTTAATATATATTTAAACAAATTTTAATTAGGATAATGAATTAAACCAAGTCATTAGTGAACAAGTGGAAATTGCCTAACTTTTTGATTATTTTTAAGGGGACGACTAGTTAGACAGTTCAAGAATAACAGATTTTTCAAATATTTTTTAAAATACAGCATTTGAATTCGTCAAAAATCTTACAAATTAAAACTATTTATTTAATATATTAAATTGCATGTTAAATATTTTAGATAGACCAATTCAAGACTCCTAGTCATTTTTTCCTGATAAAAACTTAAAAATGAACTATAGTGAAGAAATAATCGGACTTCTATATTAATTTTTAAACTAAAATTCTCATTTTATTTAAATTCTTGTTTACAGTGGCCAATAATAAACAATTCTAAGAATAATAATTTATCATCTATTTTTGACCTAAAAAAGTAAATAAATATAATTGTTTAAAATAGTTTAATAACTTAAAATAAATACAAATATTTTTTAATTTTTAATATTAATTTTTTAAATTAAATTTTAATAAGAAATATTTGAAAATAATGCAACCTACAATCACCTAAACCTAGACAATATTTATTTATTATTGGTAGGGGTTCTAGTAAATTTAACTTAAAACTAATCTATAAGTCAAATTTCCCAATAAGAATTAGAATTTTCACTCAATGTAGATAATTTACCTATAGTTGCTGGTAATGTAGGCGATTTATTAGTTGTTTCAATAAGTAGTCTAATTTTAAATGCATATGAATAAAATAAACAACCTTATGCCTTTAATTTAATGAGTGTTTTAGCAAATATTTCACCATTTTTATAAAATTTAACAGAATTAGCTTCAGATAAATTAATTTAACTTTTGATTTTATTTACAAGTTATTAGTTCTTATTATTAGACTACTATAACCCATAAGCATTAATTAAATTACTTAAAATATTTAATAATATACTGGAATTCAATGGCGCTTAAAACCCTATTTTTATTTTCAATTTAATTAAGAACTATAAATTCATAGAAAACACATAAAAAATTAGATTAAAAAACGACAAAGTTCTCGAGAATTTTTATCCATAAATTTTATAAAAAATATTCCCAGCCAATCATCATATTAAAAGCATACCATAACCAACTTAATACGAAATAAATTTAATAGAAAATGTGTAAAAATTTTATATAATATTTGCTTTATTTTTATAAACTAATAATTAAATTTTTTAATTTAATCTAGAATTAAACCATAGGAGTAGTAATTCGAATTAAGCTGGAAAAGAATGTGGAAAAATTACAAGTGGAAACAAATGATATCAGAAACCAATATGGAAAATATAGAGTCCATTTACAAAAATTTCTCCAATAAAATAAAAAACGATCTAAAAATAGAAAAAATTGAAATTTTAGACTACTATCATTTCGAAAATTAAATTTTCTAAAAAATTGAAAATTTTTCAGATCTTATAGTTTTTAGACAACCTAATATAGTAGTTGAAATTTTCGCTAATTAACAATTTATAAACAAATTTTTCCATTTTTACGTTTGGAATCTTTTCTTGGAAAAGACCGAATATTTACCCTATTTCAACCTAGAAAATATAAAAATTTTTACATAAATTTCTTCACAAAACAACTAAAATTAACATTCATAATAAAATTCTAATGAAGGTAGTCTTTCAAATAGCCATTCAAATATGGAAAAATCTCATTATTCCTAATTTACCCATTTTCATAATAATTAAGCAGTTTAATAATAATAAAAATAAATGAATTTACAGTAAAATCAGTTAAAAAATCCTACAAACTCTGAGAAAACCGAAAATTTAAATTTATCAGTGCATTAAGATGAAGAAATTGATATTTAAAACTAAGAAATTAAACATGAAAACGGAATTGTAATGCCGAATTTAGAATAAAAAAGTAGTTCAACTCAATAAATTGAAGATTATTATAGAATAAAAAAATAGTCAATATAAATGTAAAGCGATGAAATTGAAAATGAATATGAAAAAAAAGAAGAGGAAGAAGAAGAAGAATAAAAATCAAAAATTTGAATATTATTTAACAAATTATTTAATATACAAAAACCTATCAATAATTTTTAATATATAAAATATAAATATTAGTTATAAATGTATAAATTAAATTTATTAGTTTAATTTTATTATTTTAAATTATATCTGTTTTATTTTAATTTTGTCGTAAAAATCATCTAGGAATTTATCAGAAAAATAAATATATTAAGTAAAAATAGAATGTCCTAGAACTTTTATACTAATAAAAAATCAATACATTGATTTCGAAGTTTCTTTAAATAGAAGTAAACAACGAAAATTTTTAACCAAAATCATATATTAAAATACAATTAGACTTTCTATATTGGTTCAACTTGAAAAATAAATATAATTGCTATAGAAAGAATGATTTTTGAGAATAAATAAATTATATTTTTTCACTGTTCCTTCAAAAAAAAAAAAAAAAAAATAATAAAAATAAAATAATAATAATAAAAAAAAAAATAATTTAATAAATAAGTTCTAACCAAAAATAAAGAATAAAAAATGAGCCAAAATTTAAATTCTAAGACTCCTACTTAATGGAAAGATGCTGGAAATGAAGCTTTTAAAGTTCATGACTATGATACTGCTATAATAAATTATTCTAATGCAATAGTAAATATTTTAATTTAAAAATTAATATTATAATAATATATATTTATAAATTTAATATTCTTTTTCTAAAAATATATGAAAAAATCATGAAAATTTATTTATAATTAATTAAAAAATTTTTTTTCTAATATTTAAATTTTTTTTTTATTAAATTAGAAACTAGACGATACCTAAAGCGTATTTTTCTCAAACAGAAGCAGGTGCTATAAATTTATCAACGAATACGAAAAAGTAAACAAAAATTTAATAAAAATTTTAAAAATTAATTAATAAATAAAATTATAATATCTTATTTAATTTTATAAAAAGGCTTTTAAAGATGCTATAACAAGTATAGAACTTGATCATAATAATATAAAAGCTCATTTATTATGTGGATAATTATTGGCATAAATGGGTAAATTAGGAATAAGGGATATCTCTGCCATTGAGTTAGCTATTAAAAGAATGACAAAAGGTAAAAAATATAAAAAATATAATTTAATTAATTCATTAAAATAATTTAATAATATTAAACCTTTATTTTATTTATTAGCTTTAACTTTGTGCGCTGGATAAAATAAATAAGCATTTCATAGAGACTTAGAAAATTATATAAATAGAGCCAAAAAACTTTTGTGGTATAAAAAAAGAGAATTAAATATTAAAGAAAAAAAAGAATTGCAATAAAAATTAAATGTAATTATAGATAAATAAAATAATTATTATATTTACATTATTTATATTTTTTTTATAATTTATATACAGGGACTAATAGAAAATAGCACTAAATATAATGAAGAACAAAAAAAATAATTAAAATAAGATGTTATTTCTCAAATAGGTGACCCTGAAGAACCATTTAACTTCGAAATTCCTGAGTATTTTTGCTGCAAAATAACTTTCGTAATTATTAATATTTAATTATAAAATATCATAAATTATGAAAAAATAAAATATAATATGAAGTTATTAAAAATTTACTATAATTTAATTTTAAAATTTTCAAAAATAATTAGGACTTTATGAAAGAACCAACAATGACAAGTTAAGGAATTACTTATGAAAAAGAACACTTATTTGAACATTTCAGAAAAAATGGTCATTTTGACCCTGTAACTAGAAAACCTGTCAGACCAAATGAGTGTGTTCCCAATATAAATTTAAAATAGGCAATTGATGAATATTTAGAAAAGTATATATATTTATAAAATTTTACATTTTTTATAATTTTTATTAATATTTATATTTTAATTATTTATTTTAGAAATCCTTGGTGTTATGAATATAAATATGGAGAAACTCCAGATGATATCGAATTCTGAAAAAACCAAAATAATTTAAAATAAAATAAATAGTCATATTATTATAAAACATGTAAATAGTTGTTAAATATTTAATAACTAATAATTTAATCAAAAAACTAGAAATCTGAATTAATTTGTACTTAATATTTTTATTTATATAATATATCAACTTTATTAATCCCTTTATAATAATAATATAAAATATATATATATGAATTGTATATAAAATTGTGTTTTAATTTCATAAATCCGTCTAATCAAAAAAAAAAAATTAAATTACTATATTTTATCAGATTTTTTTATTTTACACTGATTTACTTTATCATAAGTAAATTAAAGACTTATTTTTTAAATAAATTATATAATAGTAAATAAATTTCAATAAATTAAATAAGAAAATTCAGCAAAATTTAATTAAAAATATAAAAAAAGGTATATGGATCTAGAAGAAAAAGCCTACAGCTACCTTCCTAAATAAGGCCTTTAAATTGGCTCTAAAAATCCAGTTGAAATCGAATTGATGCATTTAATCGATTTTAACATCCCTAATTAAAAAACTTATGATGGTTTGATTTTACTAGAAAAAATAATTTAAAATATTTTATCTCACCCTTAAGAAAAAAAATATCAACAATTAAAGTTAGACAATAAAAAATTATCGGAATATCTTTTTAGTCTTAACAATTCAAAATAACTTTTAACAACAATAGGATTTATTGATATAGAAAATGTTTATCAAGTAAATTATATATTTTATTATGAATTTAATTATAGATAATGTACAAAATTTGTTATTAAATAAAAAATTATTTAAAAATTAAATATATATAATTCAGATTTGGGATTTAACTGATGATATCATAGATAATTTAAGAATAGCTAGTAGATCTTTGAAATAATATATAACAAGTTTTTAAATTCTTTAAGAAGGGGATCCAAAATTAAACAAAATGGTTCAAGAAAAAAAAAAAGCTTATGAAGAAAAACTTGCATATAAAAAATAAATTTTAGAACAATTTGAAAAAAATAAATAATAAAACTTGAAAGAACACAAAGATGGCTCCAAACAAAAATTATACGAATAAAAACCAGAAAAATAATCTTAAAATCAAATAAATCATAACTAAAATAATACAATTAACAATCAAAATATATAGAATTAAAATACAAACAATTATTATGGAAATTAAAAATACAAAGAATAATGAAATTATAAAAAAAAAAAAATTTATAATCTATATAAATATATTAATCTTACAAATATAGTATATAATTGTATCTTAAATCATAATTTTATATATCTATTTACAATCAACATAATAATATACAAATTTATAATAAGATTACTTTATACAACTTAAAAATATATTATCTATTAAAGATATTTATATATTTATACATATCAATTTTCTTCTCTCAGTTTCTCTATATAATAAGGTAATCTCTAAATTTTTTATTCTTATAAATATCTATTATAAATTTTTATAAAAAAAAATTAAAGATGTATTTTATATTTTTAAAAATTATTTTAATTTTACTGTTTATATCTAATTATTTAAGGCGAATGTTAAATTTTATTTTATAAATTATCATATTTTTCTCTCTTAAATTTCAATTCCTTTCTGTGCGAAAATGCTGGGTGATGCTCGTCAAAATCCAATAATTAATTATAAAAAATATTTTTATCTTTAATATTTAAACTTTCATTTAAATTACTCCCATTTAAATATTAACTTATATTATTAATCTAAATTAAAGGATTTTAAGACTTTGTTTAATTTTTTTTACCCTCTGATAATTCTTTTTCAGTTTCATTTTTCTCATTCTATATTTATTTTTTATTCTCAATTAAATTAGGAATAATTTTCTCATAAGATTAAACTTTAAAATTCAATTTAATTTTATTATTATTAGTATTTTAATCACTTTTTTTTAATTATTAATTCCCTTAATTTTTTAAATTTTATAAACTTTTGCCTAAACCATAACCCTTTAAATTATATTATTAACAACTAATACTCCTTTTTTAAAATTCTCTTATAGATGGTAACTTTTTACACAAACATGAACCTTTTTTACTTTAAACTTCCATTTATTTTATGTTTTAAGTACTTTAACTTTTTTAAATTATTTTATCCTATTTTAATTTTTAATTTTCTACTTATTTATTTTCCAAATCAAATGACTTTACGCTATCATAATTCTATTCAACATTTTATTATATATTTATTTTATTATCAGTTTTTTTGCCGCTTTTGATTTTACTTTACACAGTTAAATCCAAAGATTTAACATTTCTATCATAAAATTTACTCTCAATAATTTCATTTTTCATTCTATTAAATTTCCAAAGCTCAACTGGCATATAATATTTATCATATTTTTAATTTTACTTTCTATTTTATTTAGAAACCTCAAAATTTTTATTACATTCGTTGTTAACAGAATAAGAAATTCCTCTTTTTACATCGCCGTTACTGTTATTTTTATATATTTATTTTTATTATAATAATTACTTTTTTTGTTCCTCTGACTTTTATTTATCCATATGCTTGCTTTTTAATTGACCTATCGTATTCTTGATAAAAAAATTCAGATTTTCTTTTATTTAATATCTAGTCTTATTCCCCATAAAACGCATAAGTTAATGCTAATTTTCTAATAATATATCAGTTTTATCTTTTTTTTTATCCTTACTATTTATTTAAATTTTTTCACTTTATTATACTTAAACTTATTACTTTTAATCAAAATTTTCATTTTAACTTTTATTTTAACCAACTTCAATTTTCTAATATGAAGTTATTTAAAAAGGCTAACCATCAGTACCTATTTTCATATATAAAATTATTAATTTTTATTTATATTTGTTTTTAAAGATTGTTATACATTATATAATTAAAATAGATCCAAAATATTTTTATTACAATCTTAATTATTGCTTTCTATAATTTTAGGTAATTAAAATCTACTATCTTATTATTACTAGCTAGAATCTTAAAAATAATTTAATTAAGAATTGTTCAAATTAATAGTATTTTTATGACCAATTTAATTATTAATAGAAAAATTATTTTCTTTTGATTAATTTTAACCATCTAATTTTCCAAAGTTTTAATTTTAATCCTAAATCTGACTATTTAAATTTTTTTGTTTTTCCTACTCTTTTATCAAAAGTTCTTAAATTTTCTAAAATTTATTTTTTTCTTGTTTATTTTATTTTTCTAAAAATTTCATTTTTAATCTGTTAGACAAATCTGTCATTTAAGTTTTCTCCTATTTTTTTTAATCCTTCTTTAAAAATATTCATATTAATTTCGTTAATAAAAAAAATTATAGCTAATTATTCTAAGTATCACATTAAAAAAATTTTTTTTATATTAAATTAAAAGTCAAAATTATTTATTATCATAAAACTATTAAAATTTCAGTAAAATATAAAATAAAAAAAAAGTTAAAATTAAGCTTAAATTACCGTTTTTCCAAAATCGCAATTAATTTGCACCAATTTTTTATCTATTTCTATATAACGGGGCTAAAATTTATCTTAAATTTCTGATTATTACAAAGATTATTCCTATTAATTAAAATAGCTATCATCTTAATATTTTTCTTAAACCATTTCTTACAAACTAAATTGTTCATTTTTTAACTATTTTTTCTATAAAAATAAGTTCTGAATTTATTCTTAAATAGACTACTGATTTTTTAATAAAGTACTTCTCTTAAAAGTTTACCTTGATCTTGAGTTTTTATTTCTATTTTATCCCTCTTCTTTGAATAAAGATATTTCATTTTAAGTTATATTATTATTATTTTAACTAAATATCGAATGCTCCTAATGATAAATAAAATATCTCTTTATAATATAATTCTATAATTTTTATATAATATTATCGAATTTTATAAATATTAAAAATTTATTTGAATGTATCACAAAAATATCAATAGGTAAGAATTAAGTAAAAAAATTATGCTGATAATTATAAAATGATAAAAATTCATTTTATATTAAATAAATTTAATTAATTAAAATCTTTAAAATTTTTTGACAGAAATAAATTCCAAAACATTTAACAATAAAAATAAAAATAAAATTATAATTTTAATTTTTTTTTATTAAACAAAGCTATTTTAATGAATTTTGTTTTACCAATTCTATCAAAGCGAATTACAATTTAAACATATGTATGATAACATAAAAATAAAAAAAAATTCTAATTAAAAAATGTATTCTGACTTAAAAAAAAAAAAATTATCTTACAACAAAAATGTCTAATTTTACCTATTTTAAGTTGTTCCTGTCCTAATTATTAGAAGTTTCTGATAAATTTAACATATTTTTCATTTCATCTATAGACATTTATGTAGTATTCACATCAGAATCGCCCCCTGACATTTATTATGACTGATTATTAATATTTTTCACCCCATTTTGATTCTAAAATTACTATTTTAAATTTTAATTTTAAACATTTTTGTAACTTTTTAAACATTGATTTTTTTGGAATTAGTTATAATTTTTAAAAAATTAATCATCTTCCACCTGTATTATATTTTCTTAGTCGTAATTTGAATTTGTATAGGGTTTCCACATTTTGTTGTTTTTTTTTTTATTTAATTATAATGTTTTATTTTATTTTATTTAAGTCTATATATTGAAAAGTAAATTTTTACCTAATATTAAATTTCTCAATTAATTAATCTGTAATTAAAAATAATAATTGCTATATACAAAATTTAAAATTTATTTTATTCATTATTGTATAAATATAATAATATAACAAGTAATTAATCTAATAATAGAAAATATTTAATATTATAATCATTTTTATACTAAATTGAAATCTTTTAATACTCAATCTTTGGAAAAGGTCATATCAATATTTATATAAAAAATTAATGTAATACTAATATTTGTACGATAAAAGCCTGATAAAGAAGATTATTAATATTATATAAGAAGACAAAAAATATTAAAATACATTTTTTTAAAAAATAACTTAAATTTTAAAAAATTTAAAAAGCAAATAAATTTGGATGTGCTTAAAAATATTTTTTGATTATGTTTCTGACCATAAATTAAACAATTAAGTAAAATTACTATTTATTTAATGGAATGATAAAACCTCTGGATTATATAATACAATCATTAATTAAATAAATAATAATAGGATTAATATTTTTTAATTAATTTTTTATATTTAATATTAAATTATTGATTATTATGTTAATCTTTTATGAATTTTTTATACCAACAAATTTAATAGAGTAAATGATTAATTAAAATCATAGAAAAGGCTATAAAAAATAATACTTAAAATAAAATTAAAGTCACTTGTTTTTAAATATAATATATAAAAAATTTTAAATATAATAAAATTAATTATTTTAACTCACTGTAAATCATAATTTTTGTTGGATAAAAAAACTGTAATTTTTATATAAAAAATTGAATAGTTCAATTATGAAGAAATTTTGGATGCAAAATATGACTTAAAAATTTTTGACTAAATTCCCTTATATTTACTAAATTGATAAAAATGATTTCAATAAAAAAATTATTTAATGTAATAAGATACAAACAAATTTTTAAAAATAAGTTATATTGAATGATATTATTATTTATAAAAATGCATATAACATTTATAATGAATATAAAATTTTGTATTGTATTAAAACCACTTAATATTTTTCATTTACATTATTATGATGTTTAGTCATTAATATTATTTAAATTATATAAACAAATTAAAATATTGGTATTAAATTTTTTATTTAAATAAAATTAATATAAAATAAATGATTAATTTTATCTAAACATATATGCATATGTTTTATTATACAATCATAATATTTCATCAATTTTAAGCTTAAGTAATGTAATATTAAAAAACAAAATTCCGTAAATCATTTTAAGTTTTTTTAAAATCTATTATTTTTCTAAATAATATAACATAAGTTAAAAATTTAACACTCAAATTTATAATAAATTATATTAATTCATTTGGGTCAATTATTGGATTTTTATTATAACAGAAAATAAAGTTAAAATTTTTTTTTTTAATGTTTTGAAATAAACCTCTATTGTTGTTTAAACAAATTTATTTTAACAAATATATAAAAAAATTGTATAATATGTAATTTTAAATATAATAAATGCGAATAGAAAAATAATTGAAACTCTATTCATGTCTGTTTAATTCTGTCTATACAGTAATTTTTATTTTGTAATTTATAAATTCTATGGAATCTTTTTTTATTTTTTAAATGAAATTGGTATATGAAATTTAATAAACAAAATTTTAAATAGTTTAGTTTTATATTATTATAAAATATATAATTACTTTTTGTTTTTACAAATTATTCTTTAAATTTATGATTTTATTTAATTGACTAATTTAAATTATATTATTTATTATAGATTATGATTAATATTGATATTTTTAAATTTTCATACAATATTAATTATTTAAAATAAAAATTCATCTCATCCTTAAAATATATAATAATACTGAAATTAAAATCATAATTTTTATCTTATAGAAAATAAAAAATAGAAAAAAAGAAAAATTTATATATAAACATACTATTTTATAAATTTATATATATAATAATTCAATTCATCTCTTTTCATTTTTTAATTATAAAAATTAAATAGCAATTTTTAAATTGAGGATTTTTAAAAATAATAAGATATTATAATTAAGGATGAAATAAATGAATATCTTTTATATTTTTTTTTTTAAAATAAAGAATATACGATTATAATTTAATGACCAATTTTAATTAAATTTTAAAAAATTATATATATGATAAAATATTTTATTTTATATAAAATAAATAATTTTAATTAATCTATATGTAACAAATGAAAATGCTAAAAATAGAGTTATAAATATGAAAAACTTAATGTCATTTTTAATAATAATTAATAAATTTAAATGTGCTATTCTACAAATTTATCATGTTGCATCAAACGAAATAATAATTCTATAATGAATATTATCAAAATGATTCAAAGTATAATAATAAATCATTTTATCATATTTAAAATTATTTTTATATTTATTTTAAATAGAATTATAGCATAAAAAAAAATAACTATTTAAGAAAATTATTAAATTTGAATCCATTTTCTATTTAAATTAATTATTTAATACTATTATACATATCTTTAACTAAAAAATTTAATTTTGGAACAATTGGAATTTAAAAATTTTTTACTTTAAATACTTTCCCAAACACTTATTTATTTTAAAACTATTATTTAAATCATTTCTCAAAATCTATATCAAAAATAAAAAATTATTATTCTATAAATAGATGAGAAAATTAAAATTTTTAAAATATAGTTTACCATTATATAAACAAAACACTCCTCAAAACATACATAATCTATATTTATTACATATACTAACCTAAAAACATCCAAATAAATATATATAAACCCCTATAATACTAAAAAAAATTAATAAATTAATAAATTAATAAATTAATAAATTAATAAATTAATAAATTAATAAATTAATAAATTAATAAATTAATAAATTAATAAATTAATAAATTAATAAATTAATAAATTAATAAATTAATAAATTAATAAATTAATAAATTAATAAATTAATAAATTAATAAATTAATAAATTAATAAATTAATAAATTAATAAATTAATAAATTAATAAATTAATAAATTAATAAATTAATAAATTAATAATTTTAGCTTCATTCCTTATGGCCTTAGCCTACTCAACTGCCTGTACCTCATCTTATCAATGTGGATACTACGACTGTAACAAAGACCAACAAACTTGTTACGACACTTGTACCGATGGAAATGATATAGAAAAATGTAAAACTAATTATTGTGTTAACAGTAAATGTGAGGAGTGTACCAGCGACGCTGACTGTAACAATTTTAAATGTCATAATTTAGGAATTTTCACATTAAAGTTGTACAGCAGATAAATACAACACCGGATATCCTTCTAACACTTATTGTATTGAAAATTATGACGGTGAACAAAATAATAATGATAAATGTGTAGAATGTTTATAAGATTCTTATTGTAACACTAATTTTGTTTGTAATACTTCGAAAAATGAATGTGAAACAACTTGTGACACTTCTACAAATTAAGGCTGTGCTGAAGGATATTTATGCTCTGGTGGTTAATATTGTATTGAATGCTTTGATGATGATAATTGTTCAGATAATTTTAAGTGTGACAATTAAATTTATAATACTTCTAATTGTTGTACTACATGTGACGTTGAAACCAGTATTGGCTGCACTTGTACAACTGTCTGTGATGATGGTATTAGATGTGTTAGGTGTATTGATGATTCTAATTGCTTTAATAATGAAATTTGTGTTTCTAATGAGTGTTTAAAAAAAAATGACGGCGAAGATAAAGACTATTCTGGTTCTATCATCAACGTTTCATTGATTTTTATTCTAGCTATTTTAACTTAATTATTATGAAATATTATTAATTTTTATAAAATTAAGTAAGTTTAAAATTTAATATAAAATTTAGTAAGTTTAAATTATAGCTTTAAATATTATTATTTTTAAAATAAAAGACAACATATTATTTTATTAAAAATATCCCTGTTAAATTAAAATTAAGCTAATATATATTGTACAATTTTTGAGTAAACTTAAATTATTTCTAATAAGCTTTTAACTATTTATTTTAATGCCTAATAATTAACAAAATAATTTTAAAAAATAAGCATCTTCTTTTTCATGATTTTATATATATATAATTTAGTGTTTCTTTTAAACTATGCTTAAATAATAATTGGTTAAATAAATTTAAAAAAATTAATAATAAATTTGGTTTTCAATTTACCAAAATTATTTTTATTATTGAATTATATAGCATTACATTTTTTAAATTCCATTAATTAAATAATAAAATACCATAACTTATGATTTTTTATTGTGTTATCTAGAAACATTTATTGAAAATTTAATAAATCAATAATTATTTTGATTTATGATGTAAATTTTATAAACTAATAAAAACAGTGTTTTATAAATAGTAATTTTAATTTAATACTTAATTAGATTAAATAATTTAATTATTAAATTTTATAAATCCATTTACAAAATATAAAAATAGATCATCTCAAATAAACCAACAAATAAATGGAAAATATACAAAATTTTAAATAATTTAAAACCTAAGTCATTTTGATAAAAAAAATTTAAATATAAAAAACTCTAAAATATAATGTAAAAATTATTAATAATAATTTTATTTATTTAAAATTCTATGCTCTTTAATAGCTTAGCCATGAATTTCAAAATTTTGTAATTTTAAATAAATAAAAAACTTTTAAGGGTAATAATTACTCATAAAATTCATAGTAATATACAAAAATTTTTAATACAGGATCTGATTTTCATAAAAAAACTATAAATCTATCTAAAATTACAAAAAAAAAAAATATTGTATTTATTTAAAAACAAAATTGTTTTTTTTCCTTTTTATGTAAATTAATTCAGTGATTAAAATATAAATGGAAGTACTACTTACCCTCTTTCAGGATAAAAATAAAATAAATAAGTAAAACTCTATAAATTAATTTAATTAATATATATGTATTTATATACTAAAATTAATTATAGTTTATTATACTTTCAAGCATTTTCATGCTATTCCTCTTAAACTCATTCTAATTTAAATTAAACAAGGAAATTAAAAAAATATCATAAAATATTTTTTTTGTTATCTATTTATATAAAGTGAAAATGTATTAATAATAAATTTGAATATCGCCATTTATTAAATATATATAATATAAATTTAACTATTATATATATATAAAAATTCATAAATAGTCATATTGTTTATAATTTTCTATATAATATTTATTATGTTTATAAATAAACCTTTATTAAATTTATTTAAAAAAATTTATAATTTTATAATTATAGGAAATTAAATTCCAATCTTTATCCACAATTCAGCTAACATAATGCATATAAAATTGAATATTATTATTTTATTAAATTAATTTTTTTGAGTTTTTTTTTTTATCATAAATTTGAATGAATTTTTTAAAATAATAACTATAATAATAATAAATATATTAAAATGACTAAAAATAGCATTTTTAAAAGTAAAATTAATCATTGATTTAATTGTAAATAAACTCCAGTTTTTCATATTTATTATATTTTTCCTATAATCTAGTTTAAATAAATTTAAATCTCGGATTTTTACTATACTTTTTAAACTTTTTAATCTAATTCCTGCTTTATGAAATTAAAATTGGTTTGATATATAAAATTTCCTTAGTATTTTTCAGATTTAATAAGAGTTTTTTTACACATATAAAGTTCTTTTTTCTTTAAGTAAATTTGATAAACTTTTAACTTAATTTTGAATTTATCCTTCATTTAAATAAAATTAAAAAGAATTAAGTACATTTACTTATCTAATAATAGCTTTTTTAGTAAAAATAGCAATTTTTCATAAAGATATAAAAAAAAGAGCTTATTTTTTTGAAATTAAGTTTATTTTCTATCTAAATGTAAAAATTAATTTTTTCATCTACTAAAGAAAAGTCAATAAAAAAACAACATAAAAATAAACCTTATTCAATAATTTTTCATAAAATTTTTTTTATAAATATATAAATTAAAAATATAAATAAAAAATATAAATAAAAAATATAAATAAAAAATATAAATAAAAAATTTAAATAAAAAATATAAATAATAAATATTGATATAGCGTTATATTTAATTATAATACTCCGAATAATTATAATTATAAAAAAAATTCTTTATTCAAGCAAGCATTTCATTACTTTAAGGGTACAAAAACTTTTCTTTTAATATTGGTTAAATTGTATTTAATTTCAATATCATTTTCGTTATCTTAATTGTTCTTTTTTTTTATTTTATTGTTATCCTCAATAATTATAGAAGAACTATTTTACTGATTGTTAATTTTTTTAATTTCTTTTTCTTTCTCTTTTCTCTTTCTCTTTTTCTTTTTCATTTAAGGCCTATTTTAACTTCTCTACACTTAAATTTATAGGCTATCTTAATTTTACGTATTCACTATAGTATTTGTTTAAATTTATTATTATTATCGTACCTATTTTTAATCTACTTTTTTCTTATTTTAATATCCATGCTCTTTGATAAATTCTTTATAAATTTATTCCAATATAGATTACTAAGTAATCAATTGTGATACTTCTTGCTTGGGCTTTGTTATTTCACTATTTATGTTTGAATGTTCTTACATTTTCTTAAATATACTCTCTATTTTTTATTCATACTTAAAAATATCTCTTCTTAAAAGTTAATCAAATAATTCTATTTTATTTTTTTATTATTATTAGTTTCCTTCTTTTGCCTTTTAATACTCTACATCTACCAATTATTCATATTCATTCTTAATATTATTCTGGTGTTCTTCGGTGACATACTTAATAATCTTTTTAATTTTCCATTCCAATATTATGCCAAATATTATCAATTATATTATAAAACCTATTCCAAAATAAATTAGCCATTTTTCATTAGATTTCTATTCTTTATACACTTTTTCTAAGCACATGTTATATTTACCTTCCACAGTATTATCAGGACAATAAAAAATGCATTAATTTTTGTAATAAAAACACTCTTAACATTACTTAGTATGTTAGTTCCATATTTGACCACGCTCGCATTTTCCACATTAATGAGTATAATCATTTAAAAAATACCCTTATTCACAATCTGTACAAAAATTTTCATTAATACAATTTTTACAAAAACGAGGACATTTAATACAATTCTTATACATTCCCATATTATCATGATATCCAGGTAAACAGTCACAATTATTTGATACATCTTATCTATTGCCTTCTTAACATTTAATACATTTTGTTGATTCCTAATCACAACCAACACATTTTTAGTGACATTCTTAAATAATTAAAGAAATTTAAATATAAAAAGTAAATTTTTATATTTTAACTAATAATTTTAATGAATAATTACTTTTTATTTTATTTTTTTCATCTATAAAGTATTCATTTATCGAAAAATTACAATTAGGTCCTATAAAGTTTTTATTTAAACAAGTTTCGCATTAATTTTAAGATAAACATTTATCACATTCAGGAGAGCAGGCTAATTAATGTATAATAAAATTATAAATTATATTTGTATCATAAAAATTATTCTAATTTAATATTTAATATATATATATAGTATACGTAAGCAGGTATCCTTTTCTATATCCTAATAGTAACCTCTTTTACAACTACATTTACTATCTTTATCTCTTAATTTACTGGGAAAAGGGCAGCTATCACAAGTGTATTAATCCGAACAAGTAGTGCAATATTCAGAGCATTCTATCAATTATATTGAATGAGTTTATAAAATATTATTATAATTTTTAAATTATTAATATTATTTTAAAATTTATTATATACTTTTACATAATAATATAATGTTTAAATAAATAAATTATATTGTTTAAATAAAATTGTATACCAAAACAATTATAACTCTCCCCATCTTAATAATACCCATCTTTACATAAACATAAATTAGATTCATCTCTTTCTCCATAAGACGAAATACAACTCAAACAATTTTCTGAGTCTGAACATTTTGAACAATATTAAGGACACTCTAATAAAATTAATATAAGTAAATAATATATATTAAAAAATAAATTTTGCTATATTGTACCGATACAGTTATCACTTTAGGTATCTTAATAATAACCATCTTTGCATTAACATAAATTGGATTCATCTCTTTCCCCAACAGATGATATACAACTCTAACAATTTTCTGAGTCTGAACATGTTTAACAATAATAAGGACATTCTACCAAAATTTTATTTATTATTATAATAAGGAAATAATATATATTAAAAAAATAAATTTTGTTATTTTGTACCGATACAATTGTCACTATCTGTATCTTAATAATAGCCATCTTTACATTAGCATAAATTAGATTAATTTCTTTCACCATTCGATACTATACAACTCAAACAATTTTATGAGTCTGAACATTTTGAACAATATTAAGGACACTCTATAAAATAATATAATTAATATAAATAAATAATATATATTAAAAAATAAATTTTATAATTTTGTACCGATACAATTATCACTTTAGGTATCTTAATAATAACCATCTTTACATTAGCATAAATTAGATTCATCTCTTTCTCCATTCGATGAAATACAACTCAAACAATTTTATGAGTCTGAACATTTTGAACAATATTAAGGACACTCTATAAAATAATATAATTATTATAAATAAATAATATATGTTAATAAATAAATTTTGTTATTTTGTACCGATACAATTGTCACTATTTATATCTTAATAATAGCCATCTTTACATTAGCATAAATTAGATTCATCTCTTTCCCCATTCGATATTATACAACTCTAACAATTTTCTAAGTCTGAACATTTTGAACAATATTAAGGACACTCTAATAAAATTAATATAAGTAAATAATATATATTAAAAAATAAATTTTGCTATATTGTACCGATACAGTTATCACTTTAGGTATCTTAATAATAACCATAGATATTATACAAGTCAAACAATTTTCTGAATCTGAACATTTTGAACAATATTAAGGACACTCTATAAAAAAATATAAATAGATAATATATATTAATAATAAATTTTATAATTTTGTACCGAGACAATTATCACTTTAGGTATCTTAATAATAACCATCTTTACATTAGCATAAATTAGATTCATCTCTTTCCCCAGCAGATGAAATACAACTCAAACAATTTTATGAGTCTAAACATGTTTAACAATATTAAGAACATTCTAAAATATTTTATAAATTAATAAGTAAATAATATATATTAAAAAAATAAATTTTGTTATTTTGTACCGATACAATTATCACTATCTGTATCTTAATAATAGCCATCTTTACATTAGCATAAATTATATTCATCTCTTTCCCCATTCGATATTATACAACTCTAACAATTTTCTTAGTCTGAACATGTTTAACAATATTGAGGACATTCTAAGATATTTTATAAATAATAAGTAAATGATATATATAAAAAAATAAATTTTGCTATATTGTACCGATACAGTTATCACTTATTGTATCTTAATAATAACCATTTTTGCATTAGCATAAATTAGATTCATCTCTTTCTCCATAAGTTGATATACAACTCTAACAATTTTCTGAGTCTGAACATTTTGAACAATATTTAGGACATTCTAAAAAATTTTATAATTAATATAAATTTGTCTTCAATAAGTCTTACAATAAATAAATAAAAATTAATACCTAAGCAATCATCACTTCCTGTATCTTAATAATAGCCATCGTTGCAAATACAGTAATTAGATAAATCTCTATCCCCTTCAGATAAAATACAACTCTAACAATTTTCTGAGTCTGAACATGTTTAACAATAATTTGGACAACCTAGAATAATTTAAATCTTTAATATATTTTAATTAATATCATTTATATTTAAATAGTTTTAAATTTAAAATGTTTGTGTACTTATACAATTCTCACTTTAGGTATCTTAAAAATAGCCATCTTTACATACACATAAATTAGATACATCTCTATCCCCATCAGATGAAATACAACTTTAACAATTTTCTGAGTCTGAACATTTTTTACAATATTAAGGACATTCTATAAATAAAATAATTATAATTATTAGATCAATTAATAAATAAATATAAATATTTTTTATGATAAGAATTTGTTAGTCTATACATCTTATTTATTTATTTTAAATTTATTAATGACATTTTATAATAAAAAAATATGGAAAACTTTTATCCTAGTTTTATATTTATCGACTAAAATTATTATTAAATTTTTTTTATTTATTAATTTAATATAGAAACTTCTTAAATTTAAAGTAAGTTAGTTATTTTGAATTCATATTCATTAATCTTAAAAAATATAAATCAATTATTATATTTCTCTGAAATGTGTCCTTTAATTATAATTATCAATAATATTATTTATATTATATTACATAGACAGTCATCACTTGATTAATCTTAATAATATCTGTCTGGACATTAACATTGATTATAAGGATTTCTTTATACATTAGCAGATACACAACTATTACAATTTTCAAAATCTTTACATGTAACACAATATTTGGGACAATTTTCTTAATTAAAAAAAAATTAATAAAATTTTTATTAAGAAATTAGATCTAATATATTATAAATTATTAATAAGCTGAAAATTACGGTAAACTAATCAACTTGTTTGAAAATGGGCATTTATCATACTTTTTATAATTTTACTTTATTTTAAAACATATTTAAAACTATTAATAAAAAATACTATTTATTTTTAATTTATCTTGAAAAATTAAAATTATATTTAATAATTACGAAATAAAAAAACAATCTTGAGTAATTCATGCAAAATAATATTACTTATTAAGCATAAAAAAAAATTATAGAAAATTTGAAGCCTAAATACCCAATCTCCAAATATAATCAGTTAATAATTTCATGCTATTAATAACCATAAATATTAATATATAAACTTAAAGTTAGAGTTAAATATAAAATTGTAATTATCTACCTCCGATATTAATTCTTATAGCCTAAACACTTTAATTACTACTTACATTTATCCTAGAGCTAGAAACAATAAGCGAAACAGTTTAATTACTATAATAAGTGTGGAAAATATGAGATTAACTAAAATTTTCTAACTTATACTAATAAATACTATCATCATCTGGATTTCTGTAAACCTAACAGTCCAGCGGGTTTGCAAAAAATATAACACTTCTATAACTATCATTTGTATTATCCCCCTTTATCCATAAAAAGTCTTAATTAATCACTCCAAATTCCAAACTCTAAAAAAATTTATTCACCCCAATTTTAAATTAATCTTTATAACTTTTTAAGCAAATATCTTGTACTTATCCATTACCATTGTACTAAAAGGTATAAATAGTGAAAATATCATATTTATAATCTCCTGTTACTATGGAATATTTATTGGTATTTTATATTTGAATAGCCTTGTTTTGAATATAGTTATAAATATAATTAAAATCCAAGAATATTCCTTGATTTTCAGCCATATCCCATACATCATTTCCTAATTTTTAGTAAAATATATTAATTTTAATTAAATCATTTTTAGTTTAAAAATTATTATAAGGGTGGATTTTATCAAAAATTCTATTAAATATATAAAAAAAATTGTAATTAAGGGAAAACCAACTAGAAATTATAAAAAAATTAATATACAGTATTTTTAATTGTAAGAAAACCCACAGTTTGAACTAAAACATTAAATAAATCAGAAGTATGATAAAAAAATATCTAAAGTTACAATAAATTGTTAAAAATGTATATAAATTTTTATCAAAATATTGACTAAACGATAAATTTCAAATAAATACGAATAAGATGGTATTCAAATTCAATCTTCTAAAAAAGAAAAAAAAACTTTTCCAAAATATATACTATTTTTTTTATCCCAAAAATATTCATTATAAAAAAATAAACATGAAATTCCCAAAAACAAAAATTTAAAATACTTATATAAAATCTAAATTCAACAACAATTACAAAAAAGTATAACCCCCATAAAATGATATAATTATTTATATTATAGTAAATATAATAAATTACCATCAGAGTCAATTGTTATCTTCTACAATTCATCATTATTATCTCTAGCAAAAACAACTGCATAATCATCAGAAAATACCTAGATACTGAATAAATTTTATCTAAAATCAGTTGTTCCCAATTTCACATGATTTTTAATATTATAGGTAATTGTATCACTTATATCCAAAATCATTAGGTACAAATAATAAGGAGAAGAATAAGTTTAGCTAACAACATATACATGGTCTTTTCCAGTTTTAGCTAGGAGATTATAAAAACCAGTACTTGTAAAGTCATCAGGCTTTATTTTAAAAAAAAAATATTTTATTAAATTTAATTTTAATAAACTTAATCATATATTATAAATTGAACCGAAAGCTAAAAATGGAAAATATTTTTAATGTTTTTAAAATTGCTGACATTTTTTAGTTTATATATAAATTTCTAAATGAAATTTTTTAATTAAATTATTAAACATTAAAAATTAAAAAAAAAATATTCTTTTTATAATTGAAAAGTAAATTATTTATGACATACTAATAAAAAATGTTAAAAAAAAATTAATTAAAACTGTGATTACTTAAGCTGGAGCTAAAAAACCTCTACTAAAATTGCATGATTCATTTATAAATCCAAAAAATACTTTGAAATTGCCGATAACACCACTAGTATAAGCTAAAAAGAACTCTCCTTCTACATTAGTGTTTGTCAAAGAGTATTTTAATTAATATTCAACAGAAATTGTTTTTCCGCACTACTGGTTTCCTTAAATTTTAATATAATAAGATAAATACAAAAGAAAATTAGATTCTATTTTAAATTAAATAGTATTTATTATTATTAAGCTATACTAAAAACAATTATTGTATTTTTATACAATCATTATTTGTATTAAATCAATTTAAAATATAGTTAAGAAATAATGGAGAAAATTCGTTTTTTAAATCTTATTGACAATTTTATATAATTAGATTTTGTAGATTTTTTCTATTATTTACTAAAAAGTAATTTTAATTAATTTAGTTTAAAGATAAAAAATAAGTTCAAAAAAATCCTATAAATCTCTAAATTAAATCAAAAATTAAAGATAAAAACTCACAAAATAACAATTTAATTAATTTTTTTAAAAAAAAACCCTTATAAATACTAGCCATACCCAAAAACAGCCAGTAAAATTAAAAAAAAAACTATTTATTTAAAAAAATAAAATAAAACTAATTAAATATTTACCATATTCATCCAAAACCTAAATCAAAATTTATCCAGAATAAACACTCTCACTTCTTATTAAATTTGCATATTTTGTTTGACTTATCTATTAACTATCACAAAGCCTAGATTATTAAGAATATTATTTAAAATTCTAGTTTGTAAAGTCATCTGTTATATCTATTTCTTGCCATTAAGTGGTGTCTAGTTAAATACCTTGAACAGGATTAAAAATAACAATTATCCAGCAAAATAAAATCACTTTGTTAATTTTTTTAGCAAATCGATTCATATTTTATTTTTTGTATTTTTTTAATTTTTTTTTATAGAATGTTTCTATTTCGTAAAAATTTTTTATGATTTTAAATTAATATTTTTTTATTTATTTTTTAAAAACAAATTTGGAATTTCTAAAAGTATTTGAATAGTATAATTGGCCAAATATATTTTTAATATTTATTAGTATTTTATATAAATTATTTCATTTAATAATTAGATTCGAATAGTAACAAAAGTAATTTAAACTAATAGTAAGTGGTAAAATTTTTGTAATTAATTATTAATAAAAATTTAAACCCAAATATGATTTTCAATAGTTTTATACTATTTTTTAAAATATAAAACTAATTAAAATATTAAATTTCAAAATATTTACTCGGACAAATATATGATTTTATTAAACATATTTTAGTTTATTTTTTAAAACATTGTTTCCCATAATTCTTATTTTCCATATTTTATGGAATATAATATTCATTTTTGATCTTAATTTATAAAATAAGATTATTTAAGGTATATTTAATTATTTTTGCTTTTTATTGGTTTCTAAAATAAAGAATCATTTAAAATAAAATTAATTTACCAAGTTAATAGTAATATTAAAGAAATTTACATATTTTATACAAATTTTTAAAATTTTGTTTCACTTTAGAATAAGATTAATTCTTATTCCAAAACGAAGCGAAAAGTAAGAATTTTTATTAAAATTAATAAAATTATGTAATTAAATAATATAAAAACTTTTTTTTTAATTTTAATAAAAATGAAACAAAATATTACAATATTAAACTAAATTGTTCTTTTTAAATAAAAAAAAAATCTAAATCAAAAGAAATACTATATAAATATTATTTAAAATGAAAAATAAATTTTAATGTATATATAAATTACTTATTATAATAATTTGATTAAATATTGTATTTTTATCTTAAAGTGTAAATTTTGTACTAAAAATGTTTAAATCATTTAAAATTATAAATAAAGTAAATATTTAAATAATTTTATAATAAAGTATGAAATTAATTTTTAAAAAAATAAAAATATTAAATTAAAAATTATACTGCATTTCTATCTAATAATCAATTTTATCGATGACATGAAAAATAAATTTTTTATTCCGAAATTATATTTAAATAAAGATTAGAAACAAGATTTTTAGATGTGATTAAAATACTTTTTGATTTTCACTCACATTTGGGGAATAAAATTAGTTAAGTTACTCCCCAACTCTCAATTTTTAAAAAAAAAAAAATAATAAAAAATGTTTTTAAATTAATATGATACGTATATTTTTATTTATTCATTTTTAAATTTTATTTATTTTTTGTATTTAAAGAAAAGAGTATTTTATTATAATATTTTGGAAGTTATGGGGAGTATTAATGCCCAAATATTTAATTCAACTCTCTTTTTGGGACTATATTAACAAAACAATTCTCAGACTTCCTTTGTGTTTTAATCACTGATTTTTAGCATTTAAGTAAGTAAACTTGCTAAAATTATATTTTCCCTTTTCTAATTATATGAATATGTTTTATTCTATTACATTAAATGTATTCTAGTTTAAATATATAATTTAAATTATAAAATTACACAAATTATTAAAATTAACGGTCAAATAAAACTATAAATTTCAAAAAAATACTAAATGTCCCTATAGCTTTCCAAAAAATAAATAAATTTTAATTGTTTAAATATTTATATATCAAATTATTTAATTTTATAACCAAATAATTTTATATATTTATAAATTCTAATTCCTAGCTAAAGCTTTATTTACGAGTTTAATTATTGTTAGAATATTACTTTAAAATTAATAAAATATTAATGTAAAGTATATATACCATTAAAATATTTAGCAAAATTTTTAATTTAAAAAAAATATAATAATTAAATTTTTTCTTTAATATTCCAATCAAGCAATAAATTTTTATTAGAAAGTTATTTAAGGTAAATTTTATTTATTTAAAAGCTATTTTTTACAAGAGTATTTTTGAAATTTACGTATTTTTACTAAAATCTGGTTAAAAATTTTAAATCAAAAGAAATTCTAATAAATTTATCGGATATTAATAATTTAAATAATTCGATTAATTTACGTATTAAAAAATAATTATCATATATTTATTACTTGTATTGTAATTAATTTTTTATAAAATAACTATAAAATTTTCACAAACTTTTACTATTTTAAAAATAATTAAAATTGATTTAGTTTTTGTATTAAACTCCACAATAACATATATTATATAAAAATCAAGCCTTAAATAATACTGTTTATTATAAGAATTAATAATTTATGCTTTAATTATTAAATTACTAATTCATGTTTTTATATTCTAAATTCCTTTGTGTATGAATTTTTCTATTACCCGTATTTTTAGGTTTGAATAAAAATTATTAAGTTTTCTAGTGTTTTTATTATTTCGAGATTTATTTTAATTACTAATAAAATATATTTACTGATTAAATGTATACAAATTATAAAAATTACTGAATTTCATTTTGTGATTTATGAAGAACCAAAATAAAATTTATTTATTATAATTTATTTTTAATATTTATTTTTATAGCATTCATTAATTTTTAATACTGTAACTGATGATATTATTAAAACTAAAACATAATTAAAATTATAAATATTAATTATTATTATATACTATTTTAATATAGAAAAATTAAAATTTATACCATAATATTTGTTTATTTCAAATTATTTAATTCATATTTTTATATTATTATATTATTATAAAATTTTAATTTATAAGGTGACATTAAATAATTTGTAGTTGCTTTATTATTTTTCCAGCAATTGTCTATACTTTATAAATTTATATTGTATTTACTTAAATATTCATATTTCCATGATAGTTATAATAGTAAATTTTTATATTTTTGTATAATTACAGATTTTTAAAGAACTTATATGAACATTATTTTATTTGGTATTGAATTTTATTATTTTTAGAAATGTATTCCAACTTTTGCGCCTTAAATTTACAATTTATTTTATATTTTTATCTTTATTTTATGTTTTTATTAAAATTATTGACTATTCATAAGCTTAATTTTACTTTCTAATCAAATTCTGGATTATTTCAGCACTTTAAACTAATCCAGAAAATATACTAATAATTACAGATTTACCTATACATTTTATAATATATTCAAATTTGTATTCACTTTTTTAATTAATAATTATAATTATTTTTATATTATAATTATTAAATATACTAATAATTATACCAGTATTGATATAAATATTTATTGTAATTAATATACAATATTTATTGTAATTAATTAATAATATTTATTATAAATTTTATTAATAAATATTATCATAATATACTGAAATCCCTTTTAATTAATACTTAATATAAACCATTAATTTGTTATGATATTTTTACAAAATAAATTAAAATAAATTACAGTCGAAATTTTTAATTAAATTAAGATTATTACAATAATTATTTTTGTAATTTTATTAATTATAATTAATTAAAAAAGTGAGCACAAGTTTGAATTTAGTGGTACTTTTAAATGTCATATAAAAAAATATTAATAACTAATTATTTACATCAATTTAAAAATTTTTAAGATCCCAGAAAAATCTGTTTAAATGTTCGGACATTTATGGATTTTTAATATATTTTCATTTTTCTGATTTATTCTGACTTATATTTTTCGCTATTATATAATATTCAATCGCGAATAAGTAATATTTATTCCAAGATAAACCACTTTTAACTTGCCAGACATATAAGGCTATATACTCTCATAACAAATAAACAATTAAATAAGTTTAAAACAAATACTAATGTAAATAAAAATATAACTTAAATTTATTTTACAAATCATTTTTTTAATTAAAAATCATTAAAAAAAAATTTTGCTAATATTTTACACGCAATTTTTTAAATTACTTACTTTTAAATTTAATAATTTTGCAATTCTAAACCTGTAAATAACGTGAATTATATTTAGATAGATATATTAAAAACTTTTAAATATGTAATAAATTTTAATAAATGTCTCAATAAAATATATATATTTTTTAAAATATGACATATTTTTGACAAAACCTGTTTTTTAGATTCAAAAAATCCTAATTTTTTTTACTTATATTTATTATTTCAAGACAATATATATTCTATATTTTTTTTTAATATTTCTAAGAGATTTTAATTATATTAATTGAGTTATCAAAAATAATTAATAAAAAATAATTTTAAAAATATATCAGACAAAATTCTAAATAAGTTTAAACTTTGGTTTTTTAATATCTATTAAATAGTATAATTTAAATCAATATTTGTCAAAATTCTTTATAAATCGCTTTATAATTTATTTGATAAATGTAATTTATATATCAATTATTTATTTTAAATGTATAAACACATTTCATCATATTTATTATTTAAATATCTCAAAAAATGAGTATTAGGAAATTTGTAATCAAATATGTAACTCGAATTTTTTTTCTCTATTATATAATTAATATAATAAAAATGAAAAATAATATATTAAAAATGTTATTTACACTAAAATAAAGCTTTTTATATTTAATTGGTTTTTAAAATTTAATTTTGTTTAACTTTAAATTTAATAGATTATAAATAATAAATATACGTGAATTTTAAATATGAACTATAAATAATTTTTTATTTAAAACTTTAATTCTTATTATATAAAAAAAGCCTACGTGAAATTATAAAATACTTAAATTAAAATAATTTAAAATCACTAAATCTATTAAAAGCAAACTAACATATTTAATTAAAATACAAAAAAAACAAATCGCATAGCTTTAGACCCAAAACTTAAAACATCTAATACCTACATTCAAAATCTATAAAACCTAAAAACCTAAAAATTAAAAAATTAAAATTAAAAAAAATATTAAAAAAAAAAAAAAAATATTTCAAACATAAGCTTCAAAAACCTCCTAAAAATAATGTTCAAACACATTCTAATTCTCTCTCTCGCCCTCGCCACAGTCTACTCTACCCGATGCACCTCAGACGCAGACTGCACAGATTTCAGATGCGACACTACAAACCAACTCTGTTTCACTTCCTGCACCGACGGAAACGACTAAACACACTGTAAATCCAACTACTGCAGTCAATCCAGCTGTATAGAGTGTGATAATAACAATTTCCATTGTGAAAATAATTTTTAATGTTATAATACTAATACATGTGCCTAATAATGTGACGTATATGATAATTCAGGATGTAGGGATGGATATATATGTTTTGGATATGATATGTGTGTTAAGTGTTATGATGACGCCCACTGTACTGATAATTTTTAATGTAATACTTCAGCTTAAAGTAATGACCCTGATTATAGAACTTGTGCCACTTCTTGTAGTGCTGTTGATAATTCAGGCTGTGCTGGAGACTATTTATGTGATGGAAATAATAACTGTGTTGAGTGTCTTAGTGATAAAAATTGTTCTTCTGAATTAGTTTGTAGTTCCGGAACCTGTGTAAGTGCCGATGCAGATACTGATGGAGAAAATACAGAAGATGAAGAAGCATTTGGTTTCAATAATAAATTTTCATTGATCTTTGCTTTAGCTGTGATAGCTTAATTATTATGAATTACTCTTTAATTTTTAACTAAATTGTTAATTTTTATAAATTTTAGATCTTATTTACTTCTTTATTAAGTATAATTGTTTAATCAATAACTTAAAATAAATTATATTAAAAAATAATATTTAATATTATATAAGTTAATGAAAAAATAAAAATAAATATAAATTGATAAGGTAATTAAATAATTATTTTATATCATTCTTTAATATTTATAAATTATTATAATACAGGATTTTTTTTTAAAATTTTTGAATGATTTTTTTTGAATTATGATATAAAAATTAAGTATAACTATACTGATTATTATTTATTATTACTTTTTTCAAATTTGTATTCACTTTTTTAATTATTAATTTAATTAACTTTATATCACAATTATAATTTTCAAATATACTAATATCTATACCATAGTTAATGTTAATATTAATTGTAATTAATTAATAATATTTAGTTCAAATTTGATATATAATTATTATCAAAATACACTGAAATCCCTTTTAATTAATAATTAATATAAACAAAAAATATTAATAATTTGTTTATAAAACAAAATAAAATTAAGTTTGTTGTGATTTTTAATTAAATCATAATTATTTTAATACTTATAATTTTTTATTTTTCTAATTATAATTAATCAAAAAAGTGAACACAAATTTGAAAATAGTTATATTAAAAATAAATAATAAAAAATTGCTTTAAATTATAAATTCATTTGAGAAATAAATATTCAGTTAATCAATGGTATAAATTATTTTTTCTTTTTAAAATAATGTTTTATTTTATTTTAAAGAGAAACATATTTATATTATTGCTTTATTTATTTAGTAAAAGAATAATAAATATAGTTTAAAATAATTTATTAATTTTAACCAAAATAAAAAAAAATCAGTCTTTTATTATCAATACATAAATAATAATTTTATTATTTTTAAGATATTTTAATATACTAATAAAATTCTTGCCTAAAATTTTAATATTAAATTATTTAAATGATAAAAATTAAAATAATTTAAATTCTAAAAGATCTTGAACTTAAAAATTTTTTTTTTATATAAACATTAAAAAATTTAACCTTATTATTATTTATTTAATAAAATAATAATTCAATCAAATTTATAAAATTAATAAATTTAATTTTTTTTATTAGGAAATTTCATTTTTGCAAAATAAAAAAATTACAAATAAAAGATTCTTAGTAGTTAAATTTAGTAAAATAATATAAACAAATATTCTATAGAAAAATTCTAGTATCTATAAATTCCAGAATTTATGAATTATAATTTACCATTTATTTATTTTAATTATAAAAAATTAATTAAAATTAAATTTTATTTAATTGAGCTTAAAAATATTCAAATGAAACTTTAAATGAATGCTTTTTTATCTATTTTTATTTCATTAACAATAAAATTCTTAAAATATTAAATTTAATTAAACTTATTTTTATTTTTTATTAAAATTTTATCTCTAATTAAAGTGAAAATTATCAAATTAACATTAATCTATTAATAGATTTTAAAACTAAGTCATTCTTACGGCCTAAATTAAATTTTATTCAACATATATACAAATATTTTATGCAATTAAAATATTTAAAAATATTTTAGTGAATTCTAATTTAAATTTAAAAAAATAATACTAATTAAAATAAAAAAAAAAACAATTATTTAAAGTAAAAGATAAAAAAGATTTAATCTTGATAAATATTTATATATATTTTTAACTTTTAATTCAAAATAATAGTGATAATGTTATGATCACTATTTATAAAAGTTGGTTTATTGTATATATCACTATAAATTTATTTAATTCTATGAATTTTATTACAATAGTTGAGGATATAAATCTTTTTATATAATTTGATAATTTGATAATTTTAATAATAGAAATTTATGATGATTTATGATGCATGCCTAATTTAAGAATCATTCTAATAAATAATAAAAATTATTACTTATTAATTTTTAATTTTAAATACTTTATAAAAACGTCGAATTTTTTATGATTATGCAATCAAAAATAATAATACATCAAAAATCTTATTATGAATAATTTAAATTCCATTTAATTACATATTATAATTTAATAATATTTTCATTATTTTTATTAATCTTTTAATTTTATGTTAAAATGAAATTTATCAAATTATACTTTATTAAGTAAAATAAATAAAAAATCTAAAAATAGCATTTGTAAAAAAAATTGTAAATCATTTAATTAAATTTTTATGAAAGTAAGGTTAATTATGACTAAAAAGAAATAAAAGCTAAAAATTTAATAACTAAAAATATTAAACAAAAAATCTAAAATCTAATTAAACGTATAAAACTCATATTAAATAGTGAAAAAAATATGATATAAAAAAAATATAAAAAAAAATAAAAAAAAATATATATAAAAAAAAAAAAATATTAATAAAAAAAAATGATAAAACAAATATTATTAATTGCTTTAATAATAGCAGTAGCTTACTCTACTTCATGTACCTCTGACTCAGATTGCGACGACAATTTTGCCTGTAAATCCAACTAATGTGAAGACACTTGTGATGAAAAAACTCATTCTGGTTGCATTGAAGGTTATTATTGTGATTCAACTTTTTTCTGTTATGAATGTTTCGAAGATGAACATTGTCCCGAAAATTATGCATGTAATAATAATTATGAATGTAATACATCATGTATTAAAGATTCTAATGCTAACGAATGCTCAGGATATAGTGTTTGTAATGATAAAAATGAGTGTGTAGACTGTATTGATGACTATGACTGCTAAGGCTCTACTATTTGTAAAGATTAGGAATGTGTTGAACCTGGTTCTGGATCTATTTTAAATGCCTCTTTTATATTAATTATTGGATTCATCGCTTATTTATTATGAAAATTCTTATACTTATAAAATCAAATTTATTAAATTTTTTATAACATTAAATTATTATATTTGGAAGAATATATATATATAAAAATGAAAATGTTAAAATATTTTCTAAAATATCTATTAAAATAAATTATTTAAAAATTTACTACAATTTGAAAATAATATGCAAATTAATTTAATTTTCTAAGTTGGTTCTTTTGAAATTTTTATTAAATTATTTTATTTAAATAAAATGATTAACAGATTAAAAAATAATTATTCAAATTTTAATGAATTGTTTAGAAATATTATTAAAAATCATGGCTGCATATTTCAATAATTAAAATTATTAAAATAATCTACGTGAAGTAATTTTTTTATAAAATTAAAACACTTTTTCTTAATTTTAAAATAATATTTTAATAAATTGTAAGGTTATGATAAATTACAATCTTTTATATAAATTTATATATATATAATTTATAATATTTAAAGTTATTATAACGAAATAGTATTTTTTAATTACACTTTATATAAAATTTGATTTATATAGTTTAAACAATGTTTAAAAGATGATATTTCATAATAATTAATATAAAATTAATAATATGTCATTACTTTTAAGAATTTATTAGAAGAAAAATTAAAATTTACTAATAATTTATTAAATTAAAAATAGCATTTCAGATTCTAGTATTTATTTAGTAATAAAAATTTAAATTCGTTCTAAGTTATTTAAATTTAAGTTAAAAAGTTAAATAAAATATAATTTCGTAATGATTTTTTTTAATTTGAATTATTTTGTATATTTGACTTTATTGATTAATTTAAATACTTTTATTTATAGTTTTATTCTATATTACAAATTTTTAAATTTAATAAAAATTTGTTTATAGTTGCTTGTACGATAAAAATTACAATAGAATAAAAAGAATATTGTGTCTAATCTATGAATCATATAATAAAATAATAATTATTAATCAAATAATAAATTAATTTATTAATATTATATTTTAAATTTTCTTTTTTCCTCTTTAAAAATAATTAAAAAATAAGACTCTTATTATAAATTTTTTTAAATTATGATTAATCCAAAAAGATAATTAATATTAATGTATATTTAAATTTACTATAGTTTATTAATCTAATTTATTTTACAAAATATAATTTGTAAATAATTTTAATTAATATTCTATAAATAGTATTTAAGCTTTAATTCAATTTTCAAATTAATTAAAATAAAATTTCAGTACAATATTATAAATTTTTATTAAACAAATTAATCTAAAATACATAAAAACTAAAAATTTGTAAATTCCCCATTTAAAATACATTTCAACATCCAAAGTCTTTTTAAATGAAAGGTAAAAAATAATAGAAAATAAAAAAATAATGAAAAAAATATTATCTTCTAATAAAAATGTTTAAATAAATTTTATTAATCTCTGTAATAATTTTCATAGCTTTCTCTACATCTTGTACAGCTGATTCAACTTTAATGATAAATATTATTGTTCTTCTAAATAATGTGAAAAAACTTGTAATTTTTACGATAATTCTGGTCATATTGAAGATTTTCGTTGAGTTTAAGGTTATAGTTATAAATGTCTATAATAACCCGATTTTCCAATTTTTTATATTTTAAAGATTATTTATTTATTTAGATAATTAATTTATTTTAATTTTTAATTCCAATAATTGTTTTACTATAATAGTAATAATTTAATAAATTTTTTCTTAATATTAGAGACTTTATATATTAATGCTAATAAAAAATCTTAAAAATCTTAAAAATAATAAATACAATAAAATCATAAATAAAAAACAACCAAAACCGAAATATAGAAAGGTAGAATTCCCAACCCAGAAAATCTTGAAAAAATCAAAAATCTTAAAATCTAATTAAACTTTTTAAAAATCTATTTAAACTTTTAAAATGAACAAAATGGAACAACGTCATAAAAACATTTTAATCTAGTTGCTAAAAAATTCTAATGTAAAATTAATAAAATTTTCATCGAATTATATGTAAATAAAAAATACATATAAAAAAATAATATTATTTATATTATAATAACTTCATCCATGTTATCTAAAAATGGCTTTTAGTTCTTCCATATGCTATATTTCTATCCTGGTGTTATATGTTTCTTTAAAACTATACTTAATCGTTTATATTCTCAATTTAGCCCAATATACTAACTTGTAAAAAGAATTTCTTAACAAAAGTATTATAAAAGTGACTTTAAGAACAATAACTGTCTAATTTTTATATCAAGAAAGTCGTTTAAATATATACTTATATATTTAATATGCTATTTAATGGTTATTATTCTGCATCCACATCCATGTACATATTATTTGCTAATTTTTAATATATTTCTGTCAAAATATTTATGATTAAGATTAAATAAAATAAAATAAAATATAAATTTTATGAGAATATTATTTATTAATTAATAATTTTTATCAAATTTTATACATTCCGAATTAAAAAGAATTTATCTATGTATTCCTAGATAGGTCATATTTTTTAATTATAAATATTATATTAATTTAAATAAAGTGTTAGAAAATTATGCCAAAGGAAATGTTAAAAAGATGTATTTTAAGAACATAATATAAAATCAAAGGTATATATAAAAAGTGAATACGTGATAATATATTCCTACTACACCTTATAAAAAAGGTAAAAATTGTTATTGCATAATACTTTTCCACATTTTAAGTAAGTAAATAATACTTTGACAATCCAAATTTCAATCCAAAGTGATTGTATCTCTTTCCCTTTGTTTACAAATTCAACATTTATTCATCCTAACTTTTTTGTTATCTATTTTTTGTTCAACTATTTGTTTCTTTGTAAAATTAAATCATATTCATTAATATCTTTATTAGATCAAAAATAAATTATAAATTATGCTCCTTTTCTTTCTTTTAGTGTATAACCCAGTACATATATTTATTACATTCTTTGTTTTATATTGAATATAAAAATAATTCTTATAGAACACAATTTTTACTGGATTCCAATTACTTTCTTAAATTTTAAGTGTATCCTACTATTTTTAATTATTCTTATTTTATACATTGGTTTTTTTAATGATTATTATTTTTAACGGGCTTAACTGAAATAAATTTTTCCTTTTATTCTTTCTATGCTATGCAGGGTAGATTTTTTTGCCTAATGATGAAAATAATTGCTACACTAACTATAATTTATTTAATATATCCTTCCTAATATATTATTTATATATCTTTTTAAATTATAATTTTATCGATAAAATATTGATTTCAATATATTTAAATCAAGTTTGAATAACTATGGGGATGGGCACTCCCAAAAAGGTAACTTAGAAGGTTTTACGAAATAAAATTATTAGACTAAAAACTACTCATATACAATCACTCCAACGGGAGTGCACACCCTTATTATTTTAAACAATGACTAAAAATATAGAGAAATTTTTTAATATTTATATAAATTTTTTTCAATAGTTACGAGATTAATATATCCCTTTTAATATAACTTAACATATAAAATTTTTTTTCAAAAATACAAATTCAAAAAAATAATTATCAATATGTTATCAGATTTTTTATTATTGAATTTTTTAAACATATAAAAATTAATAAAAAAAAGGTTTTAAAATGGTTAAGATTTATTAAGAAATGACATAGGTACATCATCTTTAACATTTTTGATAACTATAATAGCTATACTTACTTTATCAAGAGATTTACATTCTATAATATTACCGAATTGTTTTGCATCTATTTTAAATAATAAATTGCTTAAATATACTTAAATTTACCTTACTTAAACTAGCTGAGCCCCAATAAAAATTAAATTTAACGATTTTTAATCCAAATTTATATTTCTTTACTCTTCAGTTTCTCAATAAATATACGATATTTAAATTCCATTTATTTTTCCAATTGTTCTTTGTTTTTTTCCAATAAGTCAAAACAATTGATATTATCCTTTACATTTCTAAATCAAGCCTTATTTATTAAACAAAAAAAACGGTAATAATTTAAAGAAAAATAAAAATTAAATTTTTTTGTCAATATAAATAAAACTATTTTAAAAATTTATATATCTATTATTAAAAACATCCAACAGTATCAGTATTACAATTATTTAGTATATGATAGTTGTTTTCTCATTTTTTAATTACCATTATACATTATATATATAATAAACTAATGGTATATTAAAATTACAAGATTAAATAGAATTTTTTGGGTTTTTCTGGAACTTGGGAAATAAATTACCTTTAAAATCTAGAATGTTAAGTTTAAAAAAAAGTTAAAAAGAAGCTTAATAACTTTTTAAGACTTAGTTTACTATAATTAAATAGCTTATTGAAGTTTAAACTACTGGTGATAATCAAAAGCTATAAAAAATTATTGAAAGTAGTAAAAAAAATTAAGAATAAATTTAAAAGCTTTAAAATGAATAAAACATAACAGAATTGGAAATTTAGTCGCTTTAAGAAGATAAAGAGGAATTCGACATGGTTTTAAAAGATTTAAAATATAATCATAGTTAAGAAATTGCGAAATTAACCAAAGATATAGCCTAGTTAAAAGATTCTTATTAAATAAATTTCAATAACCTATAAAATAAATGGCAATCTAAATGGAACGACCAATAAAAAATTTATCAAAAAAAGTAAGAACTGTTTAAAGATTTATAAAAAAAAATCATACTTTTAACTTAGCAAAAAGTATCTGCCTAAAATTTAGAAGAGCAAGGTAAATAAAGCAAATATCATTTAATTATTTATTATAAAATAAAAAATCACATACTAATAAAATTTTATACTTTCAACTTTATAGAAATAATGTAATCCAATTAGTTATTGATTAAAGAGGCGAAAGATCTAGACTATAATTTAATTGAAGACTAAAAATAAAAATTACTAAACAATTAGAAAAATTAAATTGAAAAATTAAAAAAATTCCAAACTTAAGAAAAACAAAAAAAAAATGACATTCTCTTATAATAATAAGCTAGAAAATTAAATGAGCTACATGAATAACAAACGTTAGAAGTTTAAAATATTGATAAAATATTAAAAGAAAAAGAAGATCATATAATGCTAATAGAAAAGGAAAAAAATGAAAAAGAACTTTTAATCAAGTAAAAAGAGAAAGAAAAAGCATTGTTATGTAAAAAAGAGCCAAAAAAATAAAAGATAGATAACATCGAAGATATTAATAAAATAGAAAAAGATGTAGATATTCTTGAAATAAACTTATTTTATATAAGGTATCTATTAAAATATAAAAATTTACTATAAATAAAAAATAAGAAAAATCATAATAAATAAAATATAATATCTAATAAAGTAGACTATATAATTTTAAAGATATAAAAATAATAAAAAAGAAAAAATAATAAAAAACAATCTATAATTATGTAAAAAAAGATCTAAAATAGTTGATTAGAAAAAATAATTTATAAATAATTTTTAACTGAAATTAGATAATAGTTTATATATTTAAGGTTTATTATTTATATACTTTTATAATAAACAATAGCATCTCTGACAAAGGCGCCTAGTATATTAGCAAAGGAATTAAACAGTAAAAGAACCTTACAAATTTGAACCTAAATTTAAGGTAACAAAAATAATCTTATCCAATAAATTTTATTTTTATTTGGGAGTAGTTTTCACTCCTTTTCTTAGATTTTTTTACTAATATATTTTATTTAGTAATAATAGCATCTCTGCCTAAGGCGCCTAGTATATTGGCGAAGGAATTAAACAGTAAAAGAACCTTACAAATTTGAACCTAAATTTAAGGTAACAAAAATAATCTTATCCAATAAATTTTATTTTTATTTAGGAGTAGTTTTTACTCTCTTTTTCTTATATTTTTTTACTAATGTATTTTATTTAGTAATAATAGCATCTCTGCCTAAGGCACCTAGTATATTGGCGAAGCAATTAAACAGTAAAAGAACCTTACAAATTTGAACCTAAATTTAAGGTAACAAAAATAATCTTATCCAATAAATTTTATTTTTATTTAGGAGTAGTTTTTACTCTCTTTTTCTTATATTTTTTTACTAATGTATTTTATTTAGTAATAATAGCATCTCTGCCTAAGGCGCCTAGTATATTGGCGAAGCAATTAAACAGTAAAAGAACCTTACAAATTTGAACCTAAATTTAAGGTAACAAAAATAATCTTATCCAATAAATTTTATTTTTATTTAGGAGTAGTTTTTACTCTCTTTTTCTTATATTTTTTTACTAATGTATTTTATTTAGTAATAATAGCATCTCTGCCTAAGGCGCCTAGTATATTGGCGAAGGAATTAAACAGTAAAAGAACCTTACAAATTTGAACCTAAATTTAAGGTAACAAAAATAATCTTATCCAATAAATTTTATTTTTATTTAGGAGTAGTTTTTACTCTCTTTTTCTTAAATTTTTTTACTAATATAATTTATTTAGTTATAATAGCATCTCAGCCTAAGGCACCTAGTATATAGGCGAAGCAATTAAACAGTAAAAGAACCTTACAAATTTGAAACTAGATTTATCGTAATAAAAATAATTCTATCCAATAAATTTTATTTTATTTGGGTGTAGTTTTCGCTCCTTTTCTTAAATTTATACTTTTCTATTATTTTATTAATTTATAAAATTTTTAAAATTTAATAAATATTTCAAATATTTATAATTACAATTTTATTAAAAAGGTTTAATGAAATTTCAAATGAGTAAAAATAAAAGATTCAAATAGATTTATAGAACAAGTTTAAAGGAAATATTAATTTATGATTTATTAAGGATTTAAAGATAAGATAAATAATAATGATATTGAATAGAATTTATAATATATTATTTATTTTTGAACATTAATAATCATAAAACTACTTTATAATGTAAAATATATTATGTTTGCAGAATTTTCAACTATTGCTAATGATAATATCATACCTTATCAAATATATATAATTTTAAAAAATTTAAATGTAATATTATAATTAATTTTTAGAATTCTGAAAAAAAAATAAATTGGAGCTTTTGCTTATTATTTTTATTTATTGTATCATTAAATATGTTATATATATATATCATTATTTTTCAGAGGCATTATGAAAATCAAATTTTATTTATGGTTTATCAACTATGCAATATCAAAATTATAAATCTATTTATTAAATTTTTATAGTAAAACATATTTAAAATAATAATTTTATTTTTTTGTTTGCTAATATTTTTTTGAGTTTTTACAATGATCTAACGTATTAAAATGCAATTTGAAAGTTTAATAATCAAATTAGATAATAAAAAAAACTATTAACAAGAATAGTTCTGGGTACTTCAATGATTTATAATCAAATTGCATTAATAAATTATCAAAATGTAAATTAGTAAGTTAATTTAATAAATTTACTATTAAATAATTCATAAGTTAAATAATATAAATTGTTATTTATAAAATAAAAATATTTTAATTTTATTATTGATTTTACATATTTTTGATAATGCTCAGTTGATAAACCATATTTTAAATTAAAAAATAATTATTGAGAAAAAACAACAAATCAATTTTTAAAATTAAATTATAATTAGAGGCAATATTTAAAATTTCTTAAATGAGAAAATAAATCTAAAATTCAAAATCCGGAAAACAATTGTATGAAATTTATAAATTTAAATAAAATTAATTACCATTAATGAAAATTTTTAAAATTAATATAGTTTTTTATTTAAGAGGACGTGTGTTAATATTCTGCAATTTTAGGATTATTAATATTTAAGGTATAATTTGAAAAATTATATTGGTATTTTGGGTAGGTACCTTACCTGTCACACAATAAATAAAAAAATTTCCGGAATTTCCGGGTGAAAATTAATTTTCTTATTTTCCAATTATTTAAGTAAATTAGACCATAAAAATCATAAAATCGGTCAAATATAATGATAGTGTAGCTTAAACCATAACAAGGTATATATTGTTAGGTTTTGAATAGAAAAGACCTAATAATAGTTATGTTCACTAATTTTAATTTAAATAAATTATTGTTATCTTTCTATATAATAAAACTCTTCATTTGCATATTTGTAACTTATTAAAATATCAAAATGTAAAATTTTAAATAAAGTTTATATTAAGCTAAACATCAAACTTATCAAAAAAGCTATATTAAGTATTAACATTATTATATATAAATTATTAATGTACAATGTTTTAATATTTTGACTCATTTTTTACAATTTAACATTCCTAAAGAAATATGATAATTTTGCTTTTTCATTTTTTTAAAATATATATTTATAATTTAATTAAATATCTAAATATTTTTATCATAAATATTTAAGATTATAATACTTCAATAGGTAAAAGTAGTACTTTGATTAAAAATTTATTGCTTATTATTGCATATGAGTTTTTTAAAATTTCATTATATTTCATATATTTAATATATATATAATTATAATTAAATAATTGAAAAATAAAAAAATTAATTTTCAACTAAAAATTAGGGGATTTCCAGGCATTTCCTGAAATTTTTTTAATTTTCGGTATTAATTTGCTGAAAATAAATTATAATTTAAAATACCTACCTAAGCCTTCCCTTTCTCCCCCTAAATTCCATATTTTCTATTTATTTTTTAATATGCCACCGAAACATTTTTATTTTTTATCTATTCAGCTTAACAAGAACGCCCCTTGGATAGATATATTAAAAATCAACAATTATTTAATTATAAAAACAAAAAAATATGCTACAAAAATTAAAATAGATATCATGATTTTAATTTTATAATATTATATTATTTATTTAGACAATTTATTTATAAGATAAAATAATTATAATATTTATGTTGTAAAAGATAAACCTAAATTATAGCTTATATTAAAATTTTATAAAATAATATATACATATAAAGTTTTTTAGGTTAATAGATATTTTGTCAAAAAATAGTTGAAGCGTAATAGATAAATAAAATTCATAAAGTATGTTTTTAATTTGTATTCATATGAACTTAAAATAGATTATACAATATATTTATAAAATTTAAAATTAATTTTGAATTCCTAATACCGACCACCTTTGAAAATGAAGACCGAAAAAACACTAATTTTTTGTCATTATTTTTACTAATATTTTAAAAATTACTTTTTCTTTAAAGATAATAAAATACTATATGAGATTGTTGCGCAAGAAATCTTAATTTTAAAAGTTTAATAACATATCTCATCTATTATAAATGTTTTTAATCTTAAATTTTGGGGATATTACAAAAATTTCCAAAATTTTTAATTCCATAAAGTGGAATTATTTTTTTCTACATTTACTCCCTGAAGAAAAATTTTTTTATATTTTTTTTCAGTTCTAAAGAAAATCAATAATAGCTTTTTATATAAAAGAATTAAAAATTTAAAATTACTTAAAAATGTTTACAACTCAGTATATTCTATAAGAATATGTCTTTTATTAGGTAATAGTTATGCATTTTTAATAATTTTATATTTTTTTAAAAATAAATAAAAATAAAATATTTTGTAAAGTTATATTTTTAAGATAGGTCAACTAGTATATAAATACAAACTTAAAAACAAATCAATTATAAGAATCATCATAAATAGAGTTTATATAAAATTATACTATATATTGGAAAACAAATTTTTGCTTTCATTCAATTAATATTAAATTTAAAATGAATTCTTTTTTTAGAAAAACATTAATATGAATAATATTTTTTTTTCTCGATATAATAATATAAAAATTAATTATTCCTCTTTAAGCAATTACATAATTGTTGTTAATATTTTTATCTAAATTATATTATGCATAAATTTTATAATAAAAGCTTATTTTTTTTAAACAATCAAATATATAATTTCAAAAATTTTAGTTATTTGTATTCATTTCTACAAGAAAAAATTACTGATAATGATTAAATTAAAAATTTATAAACTTACATTTAATTATAACTAAATAGGATTGAACCATATTTTAGTTTTATTAAACTTTAATTTAAATATTAAAAAATAAATAAAATATGTATAGGAATATTTTAGGCTATTTAAACATTAAGTTATTTTTTTTAACTTAGATAGTTTTTATTTTTTTATCATTTAAATTTTATAATAAAAATTAATACTGATGAGTATACTTATTTTATTTTTTTAGGCTGTTTAAGTTCTACCTCTTTTTTTAATTGAGGAACTTAAATTTTATATTTTATACGCATATAATCCTGTTATTACATAAAGAAAAATAAATTAAACCTATAATTAAAAATTGAACTAGCTTCTTTATAAAAATCAAATTAATCTATATTAAAACTTATATAAAAATAAAATACTATTTTATATAGTAATGAACAATATAGATGCCTAAAAGGATAATTCACAAAAATTAATTTAGTATATCTAAAAGTAAATTATAAATTAAAAATCTAGTTATAGTATATTTTTTCTATATACTAAATACCAAATTTAATATGTTATAAAATGAAAATAAAACAAAATCTAAAATAATCTGTTTTATCTAATTATCTTAATTTTATACAAAATTTTTAAATTATTTCAGCATATTAAATTATTAATTGCATCTAAATACATACACTTGAATTTTAATCGTGATTTTATTATGTGAAAAATAATAAGTATAATATAAAGCGTATATAATAAAAAAAAATATTTTAATTTAATATTATTATTAAAAATTTATTAATAAATAAAATAATATTGATATTATTTATAAAAAATGAACATTGTATGTAAACTTTTATTATTCCATTTTTTAATGAATGAATTAATCTTTTTTAGATATAGTAAAAAAAAATTTTTCTTAAAATTTTAAAATTTAATAAGTTATTTTTTATTTTAAAATGTCCTTTTTGTAACTATACCAAAAACAAATCCATTTAAGTTTTACTTAAAATTCTTTTTATTAATGGTATAATATTAGACAATAAAAAAATATTAAAGCCTATATATTTTAAATATCCAATATTTTAAATAAATATATCAAATTTTCATGCTAAAAAAAATTATATTTTTAAATTTTTAACCTTTATTTTTTCAATTGTAATGGCATAATCAAGTATATAATTTAAAATAATAGACACCTTATTTATTATAATTCATTAAATTTATTCTCAAATAAATGAATATTTGTAATAATTAAAAAAAATATTCTCCAAAACAAAAATAAATTTAAATAAAAATAAAAAAAATAATTAAATAAAAAAAAACCAAAAAACAAAAAAATAAAAATTAGAAATATTAACTGATTAGAAATATAATGAAAAAATCTTTTTCAAATTCAATTGATAAATCATGTAATCAAATAATAAAATATTTTATTAAATTATACGGCTTAATCTAAATAATATAATTTAATAGAAATAAATTGTTCTTTTATTATGAAACCAACTCTAAAAAATAGTATGATAAAAAGCTAAAAATTTTGTACTGATAATTATTTAGAGGCACCCCCACTTTTATTAAATTTTTAAAATGATATTATTAAATAAAGATCTTTTAAAAGTAACAAATAATCTAGCAATACCTTAAAAGCCTCTTTCTCAAAATTATTTTAATAGATTTCGAATTCTTAAAATGAAACTCAAAATTTTATGCAAAATTTTGACTAATCTATAGAATTATCGAGCTTTTCAATATAAAGTTTAGAAAGTTCATAAAAAATTAAATAAGATCAAAGCATTTTATAAAAATCTATATAAAATAATTGTAATAAAAAATAAATAAAATTGGAATAAATTACTGAAATTGAAGAAAATAGCATGTTATTATCCTCCTTAAATTTTCCTAATCCATAATTTTCAAAAATTGTATAAAATAATAATGACTCTAATAAATTAATAATTCAATAATAACAGTCCTTTCAAAATTCAATTTAATATCAAGAATAGTATTAATAAAAAAATACAATAGACAAAAATATAAATAAAAATAAGCGAAATAAACTAGTAAATAAAATAAAATATCAATTGAAAGTGCTTTATAAATAGCTAAAATTCAATAAATTTAGAAATTAAAATTTGCTCAATAAAATTAAATTTATATTGAAATAAATAAAATATGCTTATTAATTTAAACTGGAATAATTTAAAGCAATATAAATACCTTAATTAAAAAAAAATAACACAAATAAAAATATAATAAAATCTAATTACTATAGATAAATTCCATTTAAAGTAAATAATTAAAAATAAATTATTTATTAAATTTATAATCTTTACATAAATTCTTTATAATGATGAGAATAATTAATTTGTCTTTACTATTTAAAAATTCATATAAAATTGTATTATAAAAAAATTTATAATTCCTATAGAATTACTACATATATATAAATAAACTTATATTAAATATATATATATACCTTTTCATTAATAGTTTATAATTGAACGTTAAGTTTAAATTATATATTTGAAAAAAATATCTTTACAATTTTTTTTACATATAATAAATTAATGTTTATTGTAATTATATAGTTATGATTTTATATTATAATTATATCTCTTACTGAATAAAAATAAAAAAAATTAAGATGATTATTTGAAAAAAAATCAATAATATTTTCAATTAAATATAATTACATGATTGTAAATTTTTTCATATAAAATGAGAGAAAAAAATTAAAAAAATAATATAATATTATAATAATAATTTTTTTAAATATTGATGAATAAATTCCATATAATTAAATAAATATACTCTTATCTTTTATAAATGCAAATTGAATATTATTAATATTTAATAGAGAATTATGAAATTATGATATTATGTTACATATTGTATAATTACTTAAAAATTTTATATAGATGAGTAATAAAATTAATGAAAATACACTATTTTTTAAATGAAAATGTAAAATAAATGCTACTTTATTCCATAATTTTTATTTGTATAATATCAATTTTAATTATGCTATTTAACAATCATTAAGGAATTTTTTTTTATATTTATTAATAATAAAAATATAAGCATATATATAATTAAATTCATAATTACATTTTCTTATCTGAAAATATATTATATTTTCTATAATTTAAATGAATGTATATAAATGAATCTTTCATAAAATATACACAAAAAATGCTGTAGTATTTATGAAAAATTTTATTTTAAAAAATAGCTTTAAATTTTATATCGCAAATACGAATACAAGATTTAAAATAATGCCTGAAATTTTTAGTTGTTTTTTTATGAATATGTTTGACTTTAATTCTTAAACTGTATACATTAAATATATATGTGCCAGATTCACAAGAAACCTCAGTTTTAT